>JACEGR010007026.1:33231-53921 GCA_014170235.1 Listronotus bonariensis
TATATCTTGACTGCGGTCTATTTTCAATAAAATTTACTGATTTGACCTTGAAATGACCCTGACCATGACCTGATGGGATCAAACTGACCCCGGATTCGGATTCAACGATTCCAAAAACATAAAAATAGCCTTTTTGCTAAAATTTAATGATTTGACCTTGAAAAGACCTTGACCCTGACCTGATGGGATTAAACCGACCCCAGACTCGGACTCAGCGACCCCAAAAACAAAAAAATATCATGGTCTGATCTTTCGGACTTTTTTACTTGTTCGACTGTGATTGACCTTAAAATGACCTTGTCCTTGACCTGATAGGGTCAAACCCACATCAGATTTGGATTCACCGACCTGAAAAACATAAAAATACCATGGTATAGTCTTTCAAACCACAAACTTCTATTTTTTTGTGGGGCTTTCAATTGAATATAGGTATTTTTCGTTGGCATAAATATCTAAATATCTAAATTTGTGTACTTTTAATAGGCAGACATACTCTCTGCATGTTAATTACAGTAAAAAAAACAACAAATTATAAAATGGTTCGGAACAAGACACAAAATCCTTTAAAGAAGGCGTAGCTAGGCGTAGGCGGTCGCCTACGGCCTGGCGCCTGGGGGACCTTGCGGCAAGTCGAAGATATAAAATGTGACATACGGAGATAAGATAGAAAAGAAGAAAACGAAATGGTGCGGTTTTTTTGCCCTGTAATTGTAGTCTGTCATAAAAGGGGCCTCGCATATTTGTATTATGTATGAAATACTATTAAAATGACAAAAGATTGGGGTAAGGATTTTTGTTTTTTTGTCTTGAAGTTTTTCCAGAACACAAAACGGGCCTTGCGGATACGACTTTGCCTCGCAAGAAAAGTTGTTTTTTGTCCTCAATTTTTCCTACGATTATTTGTCAAAGGCGCGTCGCGGATACGACTTCGCCCACGCCTAATTTTGCTCACGCAACACCACTGGTAGTCACTCCTATGATTTCAATAATACTACTTTCTAGGCCTTCCATTGACTTTATCTGTTAACTGATACACGACGTTTCGGATTGTTTCTATCTCCAACCATTTTAAAGTGATAACTTAGTTATCGGTTAAAGATAGATACCGTCCAAGACGTATTATATCAGCAGTGGCGAAGCGTAGGGAAAACAGGCGTAGGCGAACATGTACCTTCTAGGCCTCTTTATTGAAAGGTTACAGTTGGAGAGTAAAAGAACATTCGTCACCTTTAAATATAGCAAAAATAAGAACCTTAAGTAACCTACACCTTTTCTATACTTTAATCATGCTTGCTACTGTTTATCCTGCACACAATTATAATATAACATTGTCTATGTTCATAGTTCATACCTTCCAGACTCGAGGCCATAGGCGACCGCCTATACCGCCCCCACCCAGCTAAACTACTTTGTATCAGTTAAAAAATAAAAACAATGAAGTTCAAAAAGTAGTATTATTGAAAGACACAAAATGAAAAGGATTTTTCATACGTGTCTATTGTTTTTGCTATTACTTACCAAATAATCTTTATACAATGTATTTGTTGTAAGTCCAAATGTAAAAAAATAAAATAAGCCATTTAACTTTAAATCATTCAAACAATTGTTATAGGGACAAAAGCAAGTAACAGATGCTGAAAAATAACCCTTGGTTGTAATAAAACGCTTGTATTGTGTATTGTGGCACCCAAATAATGAAATTTTATTTTCAAAATTATTATTTATTGCTTATACGGTGAACGAAGTAGCATTGCTCAGGATTTTAAAAATAAAAAGGTTTGTTTTAACTTTTGGGGTAAAGCAGACCCAAGCGAAATCCATTGTTGTTTCTGCTGTTGTATTTTTTGCTTTGGCTTTTCAACTGGTCGTCTATAAATTTTAGAATCAGAAGTTAGTACGCATTGTACAACTGGTGTTTGTTTTTGCGACGTTTCCTATGTAGCTTACTTTTTGACATTATGGACATACAAGTTGGTTTAACCCCTGGCTATACCGGGTGGTGCATTGCCAGACTGGCCATAGACAATCCCATGTAAATTTTGATACCTTTATAAAAACACACTAAATTATGTTATTTTCTAAAGATTAAATAAAAGTAATTTAGGAAAAACTAATTAAAAAATCGTGACATCTATATAAAGGGTCATCTAATAGAAATGTCCTACTTTAAAACGGAAATATAACAAATAAGATAAATGTTATTATTTTATTTCTTTTTTTTCTTTGTTAGTGCAATATATAACATTAGGTATTAAACAGAATGTCAGGTAAATGTCCACCATGTCTTTGTTGAGTAGCGCGAATTCAAGATATCCAGTTTTCAATTACATTCTCACATAAAGATGGTTGAATTTCATTGATACTCATTCTAATGTTGTTCCTTAGATTCTCAGTTGTTAATGGTTTATTGGCATATACCCTGGCTTTCAAGTATCCCCATAAAAAGTCAAGGGGCGCTAAGTCACAAAATCTTGGTGGCCAATTGTCTTCAATACCACGCGAAATTAAGCGATCTTGACGTTGAGCGGATAAAACACCCATTTTAATAAAAGCTTTAAACAATTTGTACCCGCTTTGGAATCGTGTATCTCTTCATGATAGTTGGTTAGAACTAATTGTAAATATATGCAAAATATAATTACATTACAGCCAAGAATTTAAACACAATACGCAGTTAAATAAAGGGCCACGCACCTTTATTTAAAACGCACAACTATAATTTTCAGACAATTTTTTAGAGACTTCTAATGACATCTCAACGCTAGTTTTTTAAATATTTTATGGCTTCTTTAAAAAAAAAAGCAGGAGTGTTAAATTTAATTTAAGTATGGGTCGTCAACCAGTGACACATTAAACCAAGGGTGATAAATTTAGCAGAAGTGCTTAATTCATTTAAGCCAATATTCACCTAATTTTGTAACGAAATAGTTTCCGTATTTTTATGTTATCAATTGTACTGGTAACTTGTTTTATGTTTTTTGTGTTATTTTTTACTTTTTAGTCATTGTAACTTTTGCATTAGTTTAGTTTTTAAATTTATAGCTAAATTAGGTTGTTTATAATGTAGGTGCAAGTTACCCAAAATTATTAGCCTATACACAGGGATATTTGATCCTTGGTTTTATCTTAAACGACATTTACTTTTAAATTGTTATCAAACGGCATTGTTTAGTTTACCACCCTTGAGATCAAACAACTAATATGTGGGTTGCCTACTTATTGTGATTTCAGCTCGTTTTGCTATTCTACTTCGGTTGGTGGTTTAGTTGATGGCTTTATTATTCCATATAAATTTTATTATTTGTTTTAGATTTTAAAAACTAAACTTACTTTGATATCAGTAATTGAAAATTTTAAAGCAAATGTTTGTGTATTTTGAACTAAAATAGTTGGTACTTTGGCTGTGCCGTAAAATTTTCTCCCACATTTATAATTTAAGTTTACCTGACTTGTAAGGAGGTAAAAACTTTTTGTTGGTTGCTTGAAGTTCGTCAAAATTTTATATACGACGGTAAGCTAAAGGTCATGCTTACGATTCCAACTCTCCTAACAAAAAAAAAAAATTTAGAGTCGCTTTGTCCGGATCTACGGAAAAGTTACAAAATGGAGGGTGTCTGAAACAAAAATATGTTTTTTGACTTTTCTAATATTTTCTTTTAAAAGTAAATGAGAATGCTGTTAGTTCCGGACAAGTCTACAAAAAGACTATATAATAATTTTAAGTAAATCGGTCAGGTAGAACTGGAGAAATGCTAGGCACCGTTTGAAACAGACAGTGTCGAGAAAAACGCTTTTAAAGTTCGCATCAACTTTTTGCAGTCTTAGTGAGGATATCTAGGTCTAACATTTATTTAATTTGCATTCCTGCTTCATACACTTTGAAAAAGCCTATTTTCCGCGTTTTTCTCTTCCAATCAAACAGCTTTAATGCCCTGGATGCTTTTATCTCAGAGCGGTCAATCAGTCATCAGCAGTCAATGTTGTTCGATTGGTTCTGACCGAGCCACTTTGAATATCGCGTCAGCAAAATACTTACAACTTCAAAGATAATTTGAATTTTGACATATTCTTTTGTAGACACAACTTTAAAAATATGAAAAAATAGAAATCTTTTTTTTATTTCTACACCAAAATACCCCCTTAATGTCCCCAAATTATTATAATGACCAAAAACAAAACTATTGTTCTTTTAGGCAGTTCACGATTCAATAATTCAAATATCCATTTGTTAGTTTCATGTTAAACTAAATAGGTTTAGATTTACTTACTACCCTACGAAATGCATTTGTAATGCTTTGTCAGAATTTCTATACATGTGATTCTATTGCAACGGTTGTGTCGATGTTAAAAATTTATCTTAAAAATACCTGTTGAGTTTTGTCAAATTTATTTTTCCTAACAAAAAAATATACAAAAGAAATAGTTTGTATTAAAATTTTTAACCTATTTAGTCCTAACTAGGTTTGTTCTTTGATAGCAAAACAAGTAAGAAATCTGTCGAAGAGATGGGTGCAGCGTTTGGTTACTCCGGACCAAGGTTAGTTTATCCGAATAACAATCGCAACCGTGAGACCACTTCAGAGCAGTGTTTGACTCTATTTAACCGCAATCTGAACGAGTTTCTGCGTCGTTTCGTCACCGCCGACGAAACATAGATTCACTAGTACACACCAGAAATCAAGGAACAGTCGAGCAGTAGACTTCAGCCGGCGAACGTGCTCCAAAAAGGCATAGACTGTCCAAAAGGCATAGAGTAAGGAAATTATAAGAGTTATCATGGAATAGCCGATTTAAGGACAGGTCATGCGAAAACTCCCAATATAAGTTTATTCGTTTTTCGTTGAAATACCGCCAGTTAGTCATTTTTGTCAGCTTATGTGTCTTCCCACCGCTGATGTTACACGAGGCGAGGCTTCGACCGACGCATTTAAAGTGTAAAATGGCAACAATGACAAACCTGCCGCCAGGCAGCGCTGAAGCCTGCCGCAAAAAGCGGTACGAAAATTTTAGCATGCCATGGTTTCTCTTATCCATAGGTATGTTACTTTATGCCAAAAGGTGATGGTAGTGGCATCCTGTGAAATTTAAAGTAAAGGAACCAAGTTTTAAAAACTTCCCTAATTGTAATATGACAATGACTACGTGTTATTAAATAATTTTATTTATCTTAAAAATTACATTTCGGAGGTAGATGTTTAGTATTTTTATTTAAAGGGAAACACAGCTTCCATAGACTGCACGCCACTAGGTGATGGCCACCGTTTTCTGGGATTCACAAGGTGGGATCTACGTCGGCTATCTGCAAAAAGGCAAAACGGTTACATGTATTAGATGAATTCGACACCAAATGGCCGAAAAACGGCCTCATTTGGCGTTGATAAAAGTGCTTTTCCATCAAGACGGCTTTTACCTCCGCTGTTGCCACGGCCAAATTAGTCGTATTGGGCTATAAACTACAGCCTTTTCCACCGTGTTCGTCTGATTTGGCCAGGTGCGCTTTCTTTTTCTTTCCAAACTTGAAAAAGCCACTAGCCCGGTAGAAATTAGAAGCGAATGAGGAAGTCATCGATGCCACGAAGACCTACTTTGCAGACTACGAGAAAACGTAGTTTTTAGACAGATTAAAAAAGGTATAATATTATTATAATTATTATACATTATGTATATTATATCTGCAATAATAAAAATTTTGATAACTTTATATTTTTAATCTTTTAAAATTTAATTTATTAAATACATTATTTAGTAACTTCGTACCATTAATATAATATATGTATAGGAGATTTTTCTGCAACATAAAATACTTAAAGGTTGCAATCCTTAAAGTTTTTTTTCTCTGTCTACTATTATCTAAGAAATCACGAAAATTTTTGTGAACGAAATTTTATAGGATTATTTTTTTGCAATTATACTAAATAATTTAAAAGAAAGTGGGTTTTTGCCTATCACAGTAACAATAACTAAAAGTTCTAATTAAAAGTAATTTTTAAGAAGTTTAGGTATTGTTGCTTACATTTTTTAAGTAGTGTAAAAAAATAAATAGCAAGTCACAAATAACGGCCATCAAACTTGGTATATTTGTTAAAATTTTATTACTTTAGGCGTTTTTTCTAATTTGCTATCAAAAAAAAAAAAAAAAATTAAGCACTTAACGTACAAAGATTCTCTTTGGTCTTTTGAATACAACCGTAAATAGGCTTCTGAAACAACATTTATCTTTTTGATGCGTCTAGGGCTTGACAGATTTTTAAAGTAGAAAATTAGAAAAATTACTCAAAATTAACAAAGATTCAACCAAAATCCTCAAAAACTACATTTGTATTGTTAAGAAGGCTTTTTTTAATGAAAGACAGTGTGACAGTAACCAAATTATTAAGAAATTTTTAGAATTGAATTATTTTCCTTCTTCACTTTTTACCGTTAATGAGTACATAAACGTGGTGTTAATATTTTAAAATTTACCTTTAATTCAGGTATAGTGTAGTATATTTTATGGATGAGATGTCAAGAAAGGATATATATATATATATATATATATATATATATATATATATATATATATATATATATATATATATATATAAATATATATATATAAAAGTGAATGGTTCTTGAGCCTTGATATAAATACATTAATAAAAGATAAAGTTCTTTGGGCATATGGCTCATCAATGACTGTAAAAACAAATAAATAAAAAATACCCTGTAAGAATTCGGCTACTAGTTGGTTGTTTAAAAATAACGGAGTCTCCAAAAGAAAATGGAATACTCCGGGCCCGACCAAGACGGTGACACGTGTTTCGTCTTCGTTAAGACTTGTCAAACCGCTTCAGGTCGCTAGACGCCTTGATGAAGCCCCGACCGACTGTAAATATTCTTTCTGGATCCCAGAACTAATAAATACAGACAGCGGTGCCATCTCACCAAGAAATTTAAAAACAACCAGCCATAGCATCGAGAGGTTAAAGGTGGTAGGTAAAAAGTGCGCTATCTAGTTGTATATGGCAAAAGTTAAAAATGCAACATACTGTTATGTCAACAAACCATATGGAAACTGGCCGCCCATCAGTCTGCGGGTTTGCAGAACAACGTGTTAAAGCACACTTTATAATTAAATAGTTTATTTTAGAAACTCGTTGAATGCCCTTTATTACACTTTCGACAAGTGACAAAAAACTATCTATCTTTTAAATTGATAAATACTAATGGCCTATAAAAATTAGAATAGTACTTTATGACTTTTCAAAGCCAATGATATTTTTATTAACACATTATTATTTTCTTGTATAAATATTTTTGCACCTTGCTTGTTTCTGCAATAAAATAAAATTATACAGGGTGTCTCTAAAAGGTACGGAGAAAAGTGCTGGAAAATTCCTGAGGTTAAAATATAAAAATCGTACTTAACTTACCTAAGTCCAAAAGTAGATAATTTTGGAGAAACAGGATATTTTTTTGGTTTAAGTTGTTAATAAATAAATTGTGTTAGTAATGGGTGTATTGTCACAATATTTGGCTAAAGGAAGTTTTGGAAGGTAGGAAATTTGCTTTTACTTTTATTGAAAACTCTAGATGGCGCCACCGACGGAATCTTGTACAAATTACAAACAAAATAACTTTTTTGTGCCACTCTGTATGTAGTTTTTTGGTAAAAAGCCTCATTTTTCATTATAGTTTACATAAAGGACGTAAAAGTTTATTTTAACCATCCGTTTTTAAGATATCTGATTTTTCTTTAATCTTTTATGGCCAGGTCTAAGGTATACAGGGTGTTTTAAAATTGGTTGTAAATCCATAAGTTATTTTTAAAAAAAAGTTTAAATAAAATTTTTTTATAATTCTCTTAAATTTTAAGATGTGGTTAAATAACGTACTTTGTTTACACTTTACCACCCTGCATCTTAGGACAGTAAAACATTCTGTTTTACTAACTTTTAAGATTATTTTCTTGTTACAACAAGACATGTTTCTTGTTACAACAAGACATGTTTGGAGACATACAGAGTTGCCAAAGGACGACAATAAAATTTACTTACGAAACACATAATTAACCGTCGCTTGCCTGTTTCTGCATTTTTCACATAAAATTGCACATACAAATATACACTGGCGTATAATTAATTTTTACACAAAACCGTGATTTTACATAAAACAATTAAAAATTGCTGTAAATTTCATTTTTGCTTAACATATCATTTGACTGATTTCTGAAATAAACTATTCAACTAATAATTTTCTTTTAATCCCAACTGGATATAAAAGGATATAGGTTTAACCTTAGAAGAACCAACAAATTAGTTTGTTCGTAAGGTCACAAACAAACCTAAAGGGTTTAATTCGGTTAGATTTGGATTAGATAAGGGTTTATATCTATTTTAAATTAGAGAGCTTGCCAAATAACCGAAAGCGGAAATAAAATCTCTCTTAGTGTTTTTCATTGACCCTAATGTTATTTACATAGGGTTCAAGTTACAAAGTTGTAGCTTGGTTTAAAATCATTCCAAGCTTTATTGTTTTACAATTAGCAATTCGATGTGACAGTACATAGTGTTTTGAAATCATCCAGATTTTTGTATTTTTTTATAGGCTTAAACATGCTTTGGTAGTAAAAATCTATTAACATGAACTATAAAATGTCTTTTTTTTAGAATTAAAAAGTCTTTATAAAAGTTTATTAGTAATTGTTGTCTATGCGACACTAAAAAAAAACAAAAAAAAATAGAAAATTAAAATTAAAGTGAATAAACAGGGTTTTTTTCTAATTGAATGTCAATAATTAAGGAAGTGATTTTCGGGTTTATTTAAAGAAAAAAACTTTATATAAAGGTATGTCCTAAACGTCTTAACTTTTGAGATACAAGATGTTAAAATTTTCAAAAAAACAAAAATATTCGAAAACACTTTTTCAGTAAAAACAAATAATGTTAAGGAAATGTGAAACCTTATTTTTGACCTTACCATTGTTATTTATTGTTAACAATGCATCCTACAGGGTGATTAGTTTGTAAAAAACAAAAATATTTGTTGATGTGCTCTTAAAAGGAAGTATTGAAATTTTTAATTAAAAAATATTAGAAATGAGTAAGGGTAAGGAGTAAGAGTTCAGCCCGAATGTCTGATCCATTTAAGATTTATTATATTTCCGATATATTTTATAGGTAGAATTAAAAGTTCACATAGGGTTTAATGTAATAAATTTAAATTAAATCCCTAGATTTAACAAGGTGTCCTTTTTTAAATAGGGTCACACACAGAAACAAACGAGCTAATCCAGTTAAATTAAGTTTAAGCCCCGATCTACATCTGCCTGGAATTAGATTATTTGTCAGTTGTCAACCCTAAGTGAAAAGCAGATCCCACAAAGCGTTTTTCTTTAACCGCATTTCGATTTAAAAAAAAGGCTGATATCAAACGATTAAGTATTGTGAGGCAACAATTGGTCATAATATGCTTTATAATTAAAGCAATAATTATAAAATAATCAATTACATTTTTGGGTCATGACTATTTTTCTGGCCCAGAATTAAAAGCTATGACCCAGTAATTAACTAAATTTAAAAAATACTTAAAAGACCTTACATTTAAAAGAGACTGTGTGCCATTTAGATTTTTTAAAGTTATGAGTTAAAAACAAAAAATATCTCTGAAATGGTACATGAGACATCGTTTGGCTTTGAATATAAAACCTTTTTAAACAAGAATCTTATTTTTGGTATTTTGGGCTCTTAGACCCTTTTAAAGTATAAGTTTTCAATTAGTCGACGGTGTTAATTGCTAATTCTACAAAAACTAAGCAATGCCAATCTTGTGGCTATCCCTAAAATGTAATCAAATTTCCAGTTTCTGAATAAAACACATTATTGGTTTGTTTTTAAAAGCCTTTATTTTTTAAATCTGTGTTTATTTGGGGTGCTTTATTTTTTATATTTTACAGGGTACCTCGAAAAATGTAAGAAATATCAAAATCTACTTTAAATCTCTTTTTATAGAAAAGAGTTGTAGTGAAATCAGTTTATTACTATTACAATTCATCTCGAAGCTATAGGGTGATTTTTAGATGTTGCCCATTATAACAACTTTCTTTAACTCGTTAGTTAGTTAAGATAGGTTAATTGTGTAGTTTTTTGGAGTATAGTTTCTGAGAAAATTAACCAACCCAATTTTTCTCTAATAAAGCACTTGTGTATTTTTATTTATGTTTAATATGCTCACTTTAAGCTTTTCAAAAATTGCTGTTAGTACGTATTTTTTATTTTAGCAAAAAGTTGCATTTTTTATAAATAGGGCTATTTTTATAGTTCCTGACAAAAAATAAACAAATTTTTTTTCCAATACTCATTTACTTTTAGTTTTACCTTATTATTTAAATAAAAAATAAATTTTATATTTTTAAATTATTTAATTTTACCTAACCTTTAAAAACTTACAATATAAAAAAGCCTTTTTACAAAAAAAATTATATTTACTAAATAGAAATAAAATATATATATCGCAGGCAAATGGCTTCTGTCTACGCAAATGCTTTCTGCCTTGGCAAATGACTTTATAAAAATATTTTTTTAAAGCCATTTTCCTAGGTAAATAGCATTTGTCGTGATCCTTGTTGGGCAAATGACTGTGATATATTTGATAACATATTAGGCGTACAGTGTGTTTTGCAGATTACAGTAAAAAGCAAAAAACGTGTGATTTGGTTGGTTCGAAGCACTCTAGACGGTCATGCAAAACTGCCAAATTGGGGCGACCATGGTTAGTTTTGATTTTTTTATTTGCTTCCTTAAGAAATTAAAAAGAAATAACCAGAATTAACCCTGACCCCAATGTGACAGTTTTGCATGACCGTCTGGTTATGCAAATATTTTTATTTCCTTTGGTCTAAAAATTGCCTGGGCAAATAGAATTAAATGCTTATTGACTCAGCAAATAGCATTTGCCTAGGAAATAAACATTTAAAAATAAAAATACACTATTTGCCCAGACAGAAGGCAACTAAACTCTGCTCTTGGCTCTCCAGTTATCTTTCTAATCGACGTATATCAGTCATTGTTGATGGCCACTCTTCAAGATTTCACGAAAATAATGCTGGAGTGCCTCAGGGTTCAGTACTAGCACCAACTTTGTTTCTTCTTCACATAAACGACCTTCTTTCTTCCACAACCAATCCCATTCATAGTTATGCTGACGATAGTACCCTTCACTCCACTTTTCAGGTTCCCAAACCAATCTCTCAACCCGACTTGGAAAGCAAACGCAGAGCGATGCAGATATCTCTTTCACAGGATCTCAATTTGATATTGGATTGGGGCGCCAAAAATATCGTTCAATTTAATGCATCCAAAACACAATCGTGTTCCTTGTAGAGAAAAAATCATCAAACACTCATCCTTTGCTTATGAGTGGTCAGGTTTTGCAGAGCGGGGACACATTTAACCTTGTGGGCGTCACATTTAAGAATAACCTTAAGGCATAAACACATTGTATCTATAGCCATACCGCGACTTCAAAAAGCTTGGATTTCTTTTCCGAGCAAAAAATATTTTTCTCCTTCCAATTTGCACAATTTGTATGTGTCCCAAATTCGACCCTCTCTGGAATATTGTTCTCATGTCTGGGGAATGGCATCCCCTACAACCCTCAGCATTCTTGATGCCATTCAAAGAAGGGCTGTTCGTCTTATTAATGATCCTTTACTTACTCAAAGACTTCCTTCTCTTGCTGATCGTCGAGCTGTGGGAGATCTATCGCTCTTCTATAGATACTTTTACGGCTTCTGCTCCGACGAATTGTCCAGTATAGTCCCTCCTCTTGCAGTTCCCAACAGAGAAACTCGTGGTGCCGCGCGTAAGCATCCCCATACAGTTCAATTGGACAGGCCCCGACCTTCCCATTTCGTTCGTTCTTTTATCCCTAGAGTTTCTAGACTGTGGAACCTGCTGCCAGCGGAGGCCTTTCCTTCCCCCAAATCTCCAAGTTTTTAAGTCCCGTGTTAACAAACTTCCTCTTACCCTGCTTAAGACACCCACGGTACGTTAGTATTTAGGCTTTCAGCCTTCGTGGATTCTCCAAAAATTAAAAAAAAAAAAATGCTCATACAGAAGCCATTTGCCTAAAATGATCATTTGCATGCGACATAATAATATACATATTATAAAACATTACAAATTTAAAAAGCCCAATTTAAACCAATAAAAATTAAAATAAACTCCCAAATTAAAATGTTCCAAAATACGAAGCTATTTCATTTCCATTTATTAAATATTACACTTTTTTTCTAAAATGCTTCTCTTTAATAATAAAGTAATATTTTTAAAACTGGTCTAATATTGTTATGCTATTTATTGTTAGTATATAGCAAGCTGTCAAGTTTTTTTTCACTACATATATATTTTGTAAGCTTAGGTTATCTTATAATTTAAAGCAAAATGGTTAATTTTTAATAAAGTATTATATAAAGGTAGTCAAATCAAAACAAAATAGGAATAAAAAATATTTTTTGTTATTTGTTTCATAACCTTCTAAAAAATTTATGGAAAAATTTGGTTTTCAGTAAAAATTTAAATAAAAATTACATACATTACATACTTGAAAAATTAATTTTTTTAACAAAATATAAGTATTTAAGCGTAAATCAAATAACATCTACTTTGGAGTTATTCTTTTTTTTAATTAACTTTACCGAAAATTTAGTAAAGTACATTTAACTGGTTTTTAAAATCAACAATTTATTTCTTGTGTTAATATTACCTGCTAAACAAATTTTTACATAACTATCACAAGAATGTATTTTCTTTTAGAGCATGCCAGAAAATATGTATCTCTTTACATGGGTCTACGAGTTTTATTATTAAATACCATTAAATCTATTTTTTACGTTGGTTTAAAAATTTAATTTGCAATTAAAGCATTTATCACAACGAAGATAATTTATATGTATAAACAATAAAAAAAATTAAAGCGACTTCAACAAATTAAATAAAACTTTTTTAATTAAAAAAATAAATTCGGTTATTTACATATGGTATAAAAGTATAAGAAGCTTTTGCCTATTTAGTTATTTACATTTAGTTGTTTAGCGCATATGGTATTTCCCGATTTAAATTTTTTATTATTTATTATTTTTAACTTTTTTAAGTGTTTATTTTTTGCTTACTAATTTATTATTACTTCTATTAAATCAGTAAACATTCACTCAAATCCACTACTAGTAACTCTTTCAGAGACTACAGTATAAAGCACAGGGACGTGTTATTTGATTGGTATAAAACATTACAGACGGTCATGCAAAACTGTCACATTGGGGGTCATGGTTAGATTAGGTATGTTAAATCTTTTGGTTTAATTTCTTAAGAAACCAAATTAGAAAAAAGATTTAACTAACCATGACCGCCCCAATATCAATCAATAAAATTACATCTCCCTGTGCTTTTAACTGTAGTCTCACTTTAGTTCGGTGAAAAGGTTAAATTTACCCCAAGATTGTCGATTCTGAATGCACCCTAATGTTTGAGCATATACCAGCCTGGAGGCAGCTTTGCCGCACGAACAACGTACAAAAGAGAAAAAGCAATATGTCTAGTACCTTTCTCTCTTGCGATTCTGCCTTGGTTTTTTTATGGGACCGCCGTGAAGGTCCACTTATCCAAATTAAAAAAACAATTTTTAAAATCAGTCTACAACTGACTGAGTAATCGCGTAAGATACACACAAAAAAATACAGGCGAATTAATGAGCTCCTTCTTTTTAAACTCGGTTTAAAAATTGAATATACCACCGCAGTTTTAATATTGCTTTCCTTATCAAGACAATATTCTTAAAGAACAGCTGGAAGCAGACAGTTTTATTTTTAAATTGCCTTTGGGAGTTTCGCTGATAAAATAATTTTATTATCATTTATGCAACGGTTACCCTGAAACAATACAAATATTTTCGTTAAAATAAAGACACTATTTTCTAGACCACGCGCTGCATCTTCGTGCATAGTAAATCCTATGCAAATTGTAAGGTTGCTTAGAGCTTCTCTATAAGCTAAATTACAAAACATGACGAGTTGTTTTCTATACAAACTTCATTCTTGTGTCTTTTGTTTCTCTTCTGTCAGTGCCATAGTAGGCATGGGTGAAGTGGGTGATCGCCGAAGGCCTTGCACTTAATGAGACCTTCCTTGCCATTAAATAGATTTTTAAACAAGCTTTAAAAAATAGAACATTAAGAAGGTATATCTTATTTTATCAGTTTTGGAAATATGGCCATCCAAATAAGATATTTAGATATTTTTTAAAGTACCGCCATTTTAAAGTGGGTAAAGGTATTCACTTTATATTCTAGGGTTGTAAAGTACTAGTCAGGAGCTCAATGTGTTCAATAAATGTTTTCCCAAAATGGCGCTTCGAAGCCGAATTTAACAAATTCCGTAATCGTATTTTTTTAAGCAAGCAATCTGATGTGCTGTTAACTTTATATCATCCAATCTAAAGCCAAGTTTTAAGAATTAAAAAAATACCAATACTAAGCAAGATAAACCTGGCTTAAGTAAAAAAAATAATAATATTTTGTAACACTTTCTGCAAAAATAAGTATGGTCGTTTTAAATGGAAAGTAATTATAGTAACAATTAAGACAAATCTATAGTTATCAATATCGACAAGTAAACAGCCCATGATCAAATTTGGAGATTACGGCGGTTTTGCGTCACTCTTTATAGGACGTATAGCACAAGTAATGAGGATTGAGTTACTCTTGCCCCAAAGTCGGTCTATATAGGGTCGCGACATTCGACCATATTGCTTTGACGTGTTATGACGTCACATCTCCCATTTTTCGACCATGTTCTTCAGTGCCGGAGATATACAGTTTATTGTATTAGTAGAACAACCATTTATACAACAGTTGTTAATTATTATTAAGTTGTAAATTCTTTTACTTTAAACAAAAACATTTGAAATTACATCTTTCAACATCTTTTCCAAAAACAATGCAAAATGAAATGCGCAAATTCACCACTGGATTGATCATCAGCTTTGATTTTACCCAGTCTTGCCTCCGTGGAGTGCCCCTTCCTTGCGTCCCCGACCTCGAACCGCCTAAAAGTTGAGGATGTCGCAACCTTATAAATATAAACTAACCTTGCTCTTGTCCATAATGCATAATCCGTCGAGAGTTTTTTTTTGCCCGGATAGGTGCAGTATGACATAATGAACCTAAAAACAATAACTACTTACATAAAAGGAAAACCGAAGTGAGACCATTTTATCAAAAACCGTTTGGGACTGTATCTCCGCAACCGTGCACTTGAGGCCCAGAATTATACAGACCGTTATTATACAGTGTGTCTACGTAAGTTGGCGTCATATGGGAAACTTTTTTATTATTGATTTAATTTAAAAAAGTTATTCTTTATAAAAAGTTCTGCATGGTCTCAAAAATAAAAACAATTATCAGATATCAAATTGTGTCAGTCATCTACGAGGTTTGGCCAAAAATGTAATTTTTCAAGAGTAAACTACCTGTTTTTTTACTAATATCAAAAATTGTTATAAACATAGGATGTTTAGAATTTAAAATAACTTTTAAATATGCAATTGTCTTTATTTACAAAAAAATATATTTTTTTCTGCGATAAGGATAAAATTTAGCTTTGTACATTAGTGCAATACATTTTATGATTAAAAAGGTCATAGGACCGACTTTAATAAACTTTTAAAATTCTGTTTTTATTAGAAAAAAATGTTTAATGCACTTAAGTACAAACGTAAATGTTCTCGATTTTGGGAGAAAAAAATTTTGGATATGAAAATTGCATTTTAAGAAGTAATTTTTAATCCTTACCATCTTTTATTTATAAAAATTGTGATATTAGCAAAATACAGTTACTTTACTTTTTTGGCCAAGCCTCGTAGATGACTGACACAATTTAATATCTGATGATTATATTCTAAGTTTTGGACCATGCAGAAATTTTTTAATGAAAACTTTTTTTGTAAAGTTATTAGTAAAAAACACGCTCATTTAATAACAGCACACCAAACGTGATAAATTAAAAATGAGGTTTGTTTTTTTATTTATTTCTAAAGTGAAGTTGGATGCAAAACTGCCGCATGCGTAAGTCGATGGCCTGAAATGTGCTTGATCTCGATTTTCAATCGACTTTCAAGCCACCGAAATAAACACGTAGACTTGAATTCGCTTCAAAGCCGCTTTGTTTTCAAGCCAGCTTCAACTATTCGATATAAACGCACGATTTATAAAATTATTACTGTTTGTATTTTGACATTTTTAACCTATATCTCTTCTAATAGTTGTTTAAATTATAAATTGCTTATAATTAAACCTTTAATTCGATAAAATTTTTTCAACAACTTTTATTTTAAACTTTTCTGATTTTAAAAAGTAACAACGCGTTTAATGTTGTACTATCAAGTTCAAGGTCAATATGAACGAAGTATGCATAGCCTAATAGCTGACCAGATGGTATAGATGACGTGTTCAAGCCCAGTTGGCGAAAATACCAATTTTAGACAAAAAAATTTAAAATAAAAGTTGTGTAAAATTTATCAATTTAAAAGTTTCGTTATTAGTTTATAAAAGAGATATCGGTAAAAAAGCCAATAGACCAACAGTAATAATTTTGTAAATCGTTAACGGTAAGTATTAGGAAAAAAAACTATAAAGCAAAAAGATTAAAAATTTAATTATCTATAATAAATGTTTCTACAATTATGGGCCTCAAGTGCACGGTTACGTAGATACAGGCCAAAACGGTTTTTCGCAAAATGGCGGTTCTTCTGTTCCCTATTTGTAATTATTTTGTGTTTTTAGGTTTATTACGTCATATTGCACATATTTGCCGAATTATGCCAGACAAAATCCTCCATTCCCTGTACTAGTAGCAAATAATCAAGAGTTTAGAATTTACTAGAATTTTTTTTTCGTACAGGATGCAAAAACGTTTAAAATGGGTAAATAGTTTGTTTTCGTAAACCTTTGTTATTGTCTTCGAAATTAAAAAAAAAATAAGTCGTTTAAATTATGACTTTTATTATACCTAATAGTAAGCTGCTTTCCAGCCTTGATCGAAAAAGTAAGTTGTCTCGCAGCACCTTCTACCTTCAGCAATAATGTATTTTGCAGGTAAGAGAAATATGTAGATTTCCGTCCGATCGCAAAAAAAATATATTTTTAAATACTTTGATTAACTTTTTATCAAAAAATAAATAAATTATATGCACAAAATAGCCGCCTAAGCAAAACTTGGTTCTACTTTTATTATATCAATTTTAATTTTCTGTTCTGTTTCCTGTTATTTACATTATATTATTTCGTGTTATTTATAATAAAACAAAATTCCAAGAAAACCTATTTTATTCCCTTCTGTCTTTTTGGTGCATATCTTTTTTCCAAGAATAATATAAATTTATTTCAAAAAGGGCGGAATGTGGCGATATAATTATTTTTGTAATATTCTGTCTTGTACTAATATTTCTCTGATTGCTTTGGACGAAATAGCATGTAAAAGTCTTTATTACGGCAGTGACATAAAAAAATTATATATTGTGTAACGTGTAGGAAAAGCGAAACATTTTCGGACGATGGTGAAGCTTGCTGAAGAAGGTTTTTGCCGTTATTGTAAAAATAAATACTTTTTTGTTTTCAGGATTAAAAAAATGAAGACATTTTTTTTTATTTCTTCCTAATGGTTGACTTTTGACCTCGAATTTATAAAGCAAATTACCCTTTATTTAAAAAAAATTCCTTTAAAAATGTTTCGCATTTGTTTTGAAACAACCAGCATACAGTGAGAATAGTAAAAGAGTTTCAACCCTTTAATGGGACAAGATATCAAGATCGGGTAAAATTTGGGTCAAAATGTGTAAATTATTTCGATCACGAGGTAAAGTGCCAGGGGTGCAAAAAGAACTTGTTTTTTTAATGAAAAGGGTGATGTAGCATCTTGTTTAAAAAACCCGTTTTTTAGTTTTAAAAACAGTTTTTGGTTTTTCGGTTTAAAAACCAGTTTTTGAATATTTGTTTAACCCGTTTTAACCGAAACCAATTTTATTTAAAACCGATTAACTGGTTCTGCTTTTTTAGGTTTTTGCCAGCGCTACCCATAAGCCTGTAGCTTTTAAGTTTTTTATGCATATTTTAACTGGTATTACTTTAGTTTAAGTTCCTTTCTGGCTTTTTTTTTCAAAAAGATGTACATTTTTTTGAAGTTATAAAAGCTTTTACAGCGTGGGCAAAATTAAACTTGCACACTTTTTAACTAATTCAAACGTTTATCTGTTGCGCCTTGTTTTTTTCACTTACCAAACCTAGAGAAAACATATATACCCATTAGCCCTTTAAAAATGAAAAAGATAGGCGCAACAGATAAAAAGTTATTATTCGTTAAAAAGTGTGTAAGTTTAATTTGGCCCACCCTGTATAAAATATTAGAATATGTCAAAAGTGTCTTCAGGTCCTATTTTTGATTTTAATGAATAAAAAAACTATATTAAACAATAAAACAAATAATTATCCAGGTTAGGTTAACTTTTACTATTATTCTGCGGTTTTTAATAGTATTTGTAGGAAAAACCGCCGGACGGCTGAATCTACCGATAAAATAGGTAAAAATCGCCAATAATAGCAAATTAATTTAGATTTTCGGCGGTTTCCATATACGTAAATAGATAAAACCGCCGGTGGTCGTTTATCCAGTGCCTTTTTAAAAATTTGGTGAATAAAATTGTTTCATATTTTGTATTTAACTGTATACCATAAATTCGGGAATGCGAGAATGTAAACGGGGATTTTCGTAAGCGTAAAATATAGAAAGTGGATTAAATGAACGCAGGGTTAAACTCAGGCGCAATATCGCGGTGTTTAAATAACTAAAAATATTAAACCTTTTTAAGCTGATTTAAATACCTATAAGGCAATAAATTAAAACTCCTTTCATAAAATGCCTTTTTTGGCATGTGGGTAGGGCATATTTTACTTTTACATACGTACATTTATGAAACTATATAAAAGGTGGATCCAAAATATTTGTTTGTTTTTATATTGCTTTTAAATACTTGTAATAGAAATAGTATACAAGTTTTGAATAATACTTTTTGCACACAAATATGACGTTTGTGCAACGAGCCGTAGGCGAGTACTACAAGCCATACGAGTGTGCAAAGAGTCAGTTTTAAACGTGTTGCACACGATACTTTTCTCTACAACAGCTGCAAATGAGGAATAATATGTGATTTTAATTATTTTTAATTTTTTAACCTTTGACAGGACTGTGCTAAAAATAGCTATTTACGTTACTATAGACCGGAAAATGGTATTTTACGGGTCGACGAAAACATTTACAGGGCGAGCCGTAGGCGAGTCCTGTAGTTTTGAGGAGACCCGTAAAAATTATTTCCGGTCGAGTATCGTACATAATTTTTTTTTAATTGACCGGAAAAAAACTGTGTAAATTTTTAGTGTTATATTTAAACGACAATAAGGACGCTGCTTCAATTATTTCATCTGGATTTTCCATGTCTGACTCCATTTTGGCAAAATGATGCTTTCTTTACTTTACAATATCTTGAACTGTCAAATAGTAACAATTGAACTCTGACAATTTTTGTCATGGCTAACAGGATTTTTTGATATCAGGGACCGGAAAGTAAATGAGAGACCGGAAAGTAAACTAGGGACCGGAAAGTAAATTAGTCCTGTAAAATAGCATTTTCCGCTTAAAAATTGAGTGGAAAATTCAATTTTCCGGTCAATTAAAAAAATAGCTATTTACGTTACTAGACCGGAAAATGGTATTTTACGGGTCGACGAAAAACATTTACAGGGCGAGCCGTAGGCGAGTCCTGTAGTTTTGAGGAGACCCGTATAAATTATTTCCGGTCGAGTATCGTACATAATTTCTTTTTTAATTGACCGGAAAAAAACTGTGTAAATTTTTAGTGTTATATTTAAACGACAATAAGGACGCTGCTTCAATTATTTCATCTGGATTTTCCATGTCTGACTCCATTTTGGCAAAATGATGCTTTCTTTACTTTACAATATCTTGAACTGTCAAATAGTAACAATTGAACTCTGACAATTTTTGTCATGGCTAACAGGATTTTTTGATATCAGGGACCGGAAAGTAAATGAGAGACCGAAAAGTAAACTAGGGACCGGAAAGTAAATTAGTCCTGTAAAATAGCATTTTCCGCTTAAAAAATTGAGTGGAAAATTCAATTTTCCGGTCAATTAAAAAAAAACATCTACAGGGCGAGCCGTAGGCGAGTCCTGTAGTTTTGAGGAGACCCGTAAAAATTATTTCCGGTCGAGTATCGTACATAATTTTTTTAATTGACCGGAAAAAAACTGTGTAAATTTTTAGTGTTATATTTAAACGACAATAAGGCAAGGCTGCTTCAATTATTTCATCTGGATTTTCCATGTCTGACTCCATTTTGGCAAAATGATGCTTTCTTTACTTTACAATATCTTAAACTGTCAAATAGTAACAATTGAACTCTGACAATTTTTGTCATGGCTAACAGGATTTTTTGATATCAGGGACCGGAAAGTAAATGAGAGACCGGAAAGTAAACTAGGGACCGGAAAGTAAATTAGTCCTGTAAAATAGCATTTTCCGCTTAAAAAATTGAGTGGAAAATTCAATTTTCCGGTCAATTAAAACGAGGTTGACATCATACCTA
>JACEGR010007027.1:0-53919 GCA_014170235.1 Listronotus bonariensis
TAAATATTATGGAGTTAATTTTACCTGGATATGAAAAAAGAAAATTTCTTGAACCTCGCTTCGACTAGGTCGCCAAATTTGACCTTTTCTTGATCTCTTTATGGTAACTGGGCTGAATAAATACGGAAGAATAAAAAAGCACTAGCAGTTTTGTCTAAAAAGGAAACAAAAAAGTTAACATAAATAATAATAAAAATGATATATGATTTACCGGAATTTTCATTTTTGTTACTTAATTTTCGTTATATTTTCCCAATTATTATATATTACATCAATTTTCTCTGGGTGCCTTTTATTAAAATCAGTCTCAATCTTAAAATATAAAAGATAAAGAGCATTTACTACTACATTAAAAACAATAATTTATAATTGAAGTAAAACATTACCCTGACACAAAAAAAAATTATAAACTATACTGTATAGGTGCATATTGAAAATAAGATTTACTTATTTAAACTATTTAAAAGAAATTTCGTGGGCATAAAAGCAGAACCTTTTAAGTCAGCTTTTTGACAAAATAAAGATAATCTCATCTATAAGTCCATACAGTGTTTTCACATCAAGCAAATAATTGTTTAATCGTGGGTTATTGACCAATAGACCTTGCTTGCGCTTGCTTAAACGATTATTTGCTTGAAGCAAAACACTGTATAGACTTAAGAATGAGGTTTTCCTTACCTTGTTAAAAAGAGGACTTAAAGTGTTCTGCTTGTACGCCTACGATTTATTCTCTAAATTGTTCATTATCCCTCTCGTCACAAACAAGTTTCAGCCATCCAAGGATCAAGTTCAGTGGGGCCACAGTGGATTGATAACACATTTTTTCTATTTTAAAGAAGAAAACCCCACTTTAATTAAAAGATTTTTTTAACCTATCTATTTATTATATGAAATACTTTTTTCTGATAAAAACAACTCCTTAATTTCCAGAGCAACTTTTCTTAATATTTCTGCCTTTATACTAAAATTAAAATGTATCCTTATTATTTAAGTTCATATGCTTTACCTAAATCAAACAATCTTTAATAAAATGATTTTTTTAAACTGTCATTACTAAAGTAAATAATTAAAAGTAGGTAATATAGTACTTACTCATTTATTCCATAACTGGCAAATAACTCAGTAATAGCAACTTTGGTGAGTAGTTTATTTCGAAGTTTAGAGTTTAGCTTGTCTTTTTTAACAAAACTATCTTTCCATCCGGATATTTATTTAATACTGCTTCTAGACCCTAAAAGTTATAGAGCAATGTGGTATAAAAAGTATGAAAAAACTAAATTTGTTTTAAATTTTCTTTTATTTTTAGTTGCACCAGAAGTGGATTGTTTTTTGTTATTTTAAACTGTTATGGTTGGTATTAAAAAGTGGACTGTATATTTTTATTTTAAATGTCGTCGGCTGGTCATATTTTCGACAGCTTACTTCTCCATTTTGTGGATTCAGGTCTTAACATGCCGCCCACCTTGAAAGTACCTAGTACTTTCAAATAAAAAGAAAACTTAACATAAATTAATTCTAATAATTAAAGCTTTACTTGCTTAACAATAACAATAAGAAGGAATTTAGAACAGTTATGTTATAAAGTATAGTTATCCAACTTATTTATTTACGTTAACACATATTCATAAGTCCGGGTTAACTTACAAAATAAGCTATATTAAAATAAACTAAATCTAATTAAAACTAAAACAATATTTTTTAAGCGTCTTGTTCTATTGGTAATGCGCAAACACGGTTTACCGCACGCGTCGTGGTACCGTTGTTTACCCTTAATGTCACTACACGAACTGTTCCGTCTATTCCCGGATGCAGTATTATGACTCTGCCTAATTGCCAATTCATGGAAGGAGCATTGTCATTTTTAATAAGCACCAATGTTCCGATTATCACGACAAACAAGCACAGCTGCAGTTGGCTTCCCAATATCTATAACTTATATCTATAACCAAAACACAACCACAACTATACTATAGTTTGAAGTATAAAAGGGGCTAGGCTAGCTCAGAACATTTTTTTATATCTTATTCATTGGTTAATGAGTAGTGTAATTCCTAACTATTAGAATATCCCCAGGCTATTTTACAAATCAAAGCAATAATTAGTATGCGCTTAAAATGAATGAAATAATTATGCAAATACAAGTCAGTGGTGCACCAAAACTGACTTATTATATGATTTAATTTAAAATTATTAAAAATACGTTACATCTAAGGTTAGTATCTTCTTTCGTTATTATGCAGATTTAACCAGTGGCGTATCAAAATTTATGTACTATATGATTTAATGTAAAATTATTAAAAATATGTTACATCTCTCAGGTAAGAATCTTGTTTGGTTATTCTGCAGATGGACCATAAAGTACTCCACCCACGCACCCAAGGTATAGTTAAATTAAAAAAAACTGGACCAGGATTTGTGGCCCCCGCTGCAGCCCGCGGGGCTGAGATGCTTTACACGCCTTAGTCAAGGGCTAAATCCTGGTACTGGGGCTATTGATATATAAGTAGTCTTTGTAGATTAATGTTTTCAGTACAGTATAATTGCTAAAAAGATGAGTGACGAATTTGACATAGTTTGTGTTGATATTCAAGGTTTTCCTTGTTTAAGTGGTTATATCCCTAAGGAGTTATCTATCTATGATGGTAAAAGAAGTTGTAGTGTATTATTTAAACCACCATATAGCAGAGAATTATTAAAGGAGGAAGATTTAAAAATTGTTACCTATTTAGAAAGGGAATACCATGGATTACTATGGGAGTCTGGATCAATTGATTTAAATGACCTTCAAAAAGTCATATGTCATATCATAAAAATGTATGATAATCCTAGAATAATAATTAAGGGTGACTTAAAGGCGAATGTTTTAAAAAAATGTGTTGACTCTATTAAGATTGTTAAGGTACCTGTAAGATCTGAACCTAAATTAAGCAAGTTTAAGAATCAAGTGGAGTGTTATCATCATAAAGACTTTAGTATTTGGCATTGTGCTTACAACAATGTTAGGTTATTATATAATTTTAGATATTGTTTGTTAAATATTTGTGAATAAAATAAAACACTATAAGTAAAATAAAATTGTTTTATTTAAATATTTATTAGGTACATATATATACAGAATAAATTATTATTTGAAATTTGTATTTTGTTCTTCAATATAGGACCTCATTTCATTTACAAATTCAGGTGTAACTCTTTGAAACTTTGTAATATATTCCCAGTTAACTTGTTTTTTGTGTCTTCTAATAAATTCTTCGGATAAATTTTGATAGGTAGAAATATAATCCCAGTTTACCATTGTTTGAAATTCGGTAATAAAATTTTCACTTAATATTTGATACTGTGATATGTAGTCCCAGTTAACCTTTGTTAAAAATGTACGTATAAAATCTTCATCCAATTTTTGTTTTTAACACGCTTTTATTAACTTGGGTTGTAACTATCTATCATTTTTTTTTTTTTTTTTTTATCTTTGGACAAACCACGAAGGCTAAAAGCCTAAATACTAACGTACCGTGGGTGTCTTAAGCGAGGTAAGAGGGAGTTTGTTGACACGGGACTTAAATACTTGAAGATTTGGGGGAGAAGGAAAGACCTCCGCGGGCAGCAGGTTCCACAACCTAGAAACTCTAGGGATAAAAGAACGAACAAAGTGGGAAGTTCGGGGCCTGTCCAGTTGGACCGTATAGGGATGCATACGCGCGGAACCACGAGTTTCTCTGTTGGGAACCGTAAGTGGAGGAACTATACTGGACAATTCTTCAGAGCAGAAGCCATGGAAGTACCTATAAAAAAGCGATAAATCCCCCACAGCCCGACGATGTGCAAGAGAGGGAAGCCTTTCCGTAAGTGAAGGATCATTAATGAGACGAATAGCTCTTCTTTGAATAGAATCAAGAATGCCAAGGGTTGTGGGGGACGCCATGCCCCAGATATGAGAACAATATTCCAAGGGAGGTCGGATTTGGGACACATATAAAGTGTATAAATTAGAAGGGGAAAAATACTTTTTGGCTCGAAAGAGAAATCCAAGCTTTTTGAAGCTGCCGTGGCTATAGATACAATGTGTTTATGCCAGTTAAGGTTACTTTCAAATGTGACGCCCACAAGATTAAAGGTGTCTTTGCTCTGTAAAACTTGGCCGCTCATAAGTAGAGGATGAGTATTTGATGACTCTTTTCGCGACAAGGAACATGATTGTGTTTTGGATGCATTAAAATGGACGAGATTTTTAGCGCCCCAATCCAATATTAAATTAAGATCCTGCGAAAGAGATATCTGCATCGCTCTGCGTTTGTTTTCCAAGTCAGGTTTAGTAATGGGTTTAGGAACCTGAAAACTGGAGTGAAGGGTACTATCGTCGGCGAAACTATGAATGGAATTAGTTGTGGACGATCAATCTGGCTGGCTATGTAACGGAATCTTTGAGCCTAATTTTAACCAACTTCCAGCTATTCGATTTCTTTGAAACTTTGCACACGTATTAAGGAAACATGACAATGCAATAATCTGCAAACAGTATCCCGTTATCTTTTTTGGATCGCCAGGAAAAAAATTCCATTATATTTTATATAAACAACACCTAGGATACCATCTGTTGGCAACATTTCAAACTTTGCTATTAAATGAAGAAGAAATTTTTTAGTTTTTACACAATTTGGTTAGTTGCACCATTGGTGTTCAATTTTTATGAACAATAAAAATTAATAAGTTCTTTTACACAATAGGGTTAGTTGCACCATTGGTGTTCAATTTTTATGAACAATAACAGTTAATAAATGCCGTTAACACGCTTTTTTATTAACTTGGGTTGTAACTATCTGGCTATGTAACGGAATCTTTGAGCCTAATTTTAACCAACTTCCAGCTATTCGATTTCTTTGAAACTTTGCACACGTATTAAGGAAACATGACAATGCAATAATCTGCAAACAGTATCCCGTTATCTTTTTTTGGATCGCCAGGAAAAAAATTCCATTATATTATAAAAACAACACCTAGGTTGCCATCTGTTGGCAACATTTCAAACTTTGCTATTAAATGAAGAAGACATTTTTTAGTGGGTTGCAATATATTGGCAACGGTCCAAACATTGCCTGGATTGCCATCTGTTGGCAAAATTTCAAACTTTGCTACTTAATGAAGAAGAAATTTTTAGTGAGTTGCAATCTGTTGGAAAAATTTTAAAATTTGCCACTCTTGTTCATTAAAAAATTTTTCGCCATTTTGTCAAGAGTAGCAGAAACTAAAAAATGAAAAATAATTAATAGTTTAAAAAACTAAAAAAACACGCTTTTATATGCAACCGAACTAAAAATTAGATAATAATTTTTCATTAAAAAAATATTGTCATTTCATAGTAAAAAGCGTGGGGTGATAAATATATTAAATGTTATAATTATTATATTTGCAAATATCTATGATGGAAAAGTTATGAAAAAATAGTAAAATGCACCCCACGCTTTTTACTATGAAATGACAATATTTTTTTAATGAAAAATTATTTTCTAATTTTTAGTTCGGTTGCATATAAAAGCGTGTTTTTTAGTTTTTTAAACTATTAATTATTTCGATAATATATCCCAATTTAAATTGGCTTGAAAATAAATTATAAATTTACTTGATAGTTCAGGAAACTTAGAAATTTCATTCCACACTTTGGAACAATCCATAATGAGTTTTTGTTGTTTTCACCACAAAGTTACAATTTATAATGACTATACAAATAATTATTTTTTCATTTTAAATGTTTGTTGGAGAGGAGTGAGGTGATGGTAGGTTATCAAAGAGAAAGTACACATTAGATAATGCGCAAATACTGAATGGATTAAGGTGATAAAAACAACTTATTTTTGTTGGTTTTAAACGGGGTTGTTCTGGTATTTCTATAACAGGTTTGGTTGAGTATTTTCTTATAAAACTAGCCTTTTCTTTCCCCTTCACATATACATATTCTACTCTTGATGTTATTTTTTTAATTATATTAGGAAACTCACAAAAAGGTGTAAATCCTTCTGTCCAGTCAATGCAATGGTGATTTTTCATGAGCCATATTGCTTGTTTATATAAATGTTGTGGTAATAAATTTATGTTAAATGGTTGTTTAAAAATAAAATGACATATTTTAGTTCCATCGTATGCTGCTAGTTCTTTCGGTATGAATTTATTATTTTTATTTTTAAAACCCTGCACGTCCAAGACAATTCTCATGTCACTTATAAATATTAATAATAAACTAACATATTTATTATGTGTAATTCTTTATATACCAATTAATGTATAATTATTGAGAGTCTGAATAAATTAATAAATTATAAATAGAGAGTACTCGTGTGGTTTTGTATAAAGAGATTACGTTAATTCACTTTTATTTATCCAAGAATTATGTTTTTTATCAAAACCGAGCCACTTAACATAAACCTTATTTCCTTTTGTTTTTAAAATTTTTCTATAAGATACATATCCTTATACTGAACTTTTGTAATTCTTGTTTGTAAAATGTTCCTTGAATGTCATCTCCATTAACATCAGTTAGTAAATAGACACGAGGGTTGGTTTCACGTATTTTAGTTATTTTAAAAATCTCATTAGACCAATTAGGAGTGTACCCTTTTTCAAATGCTTCACGATATTTACTAATTCTCACAAAGTCTCCTATTTTAAATTTATTGGTAGTAGAATCAACAGTTTTAACACGACTATAGACTTTATCTAAAATTTCTTTTTCATTTTTTTATTCACTTCAGATGGTTTAAAACCAGTAGTCGAGTGTTGGGTATTATTGTAATCGTTTATAATTTTGTTTAAATTATCTAACCACTTATAGGTACCTTGTAAACTAAATTGTTTCCACATTTTATTTTTTAAAGTTCTAATAACACGTTCGACTATACTAGCTTTTAAATTTGAAAATGTACTATAATGATTTATATTATGTTGCTCCATTAACTTTTTAAAGTGAGGGTTGTAAAATTCTGTTCCGCTAAAAATAAAAAAATATATTAATTTATAGTTATTATATACAGATTTAAATATTACCGATCTGATTGAAGATTTCGTGGTACTGCATTTTTATTGGTAAGTATTTTTTCATAGCTTCTGTTACCAATTTACCTGATTTAAGTTTAACAGGAACGGCCCATACATATTTTGAGAATGCATCAATGGCAACCAGTATATATTTATAACCTTTATTAAACTTTGCGTAAGGTATAAGAGAAATTAAATCAATTTGCATAAGATCTCTAATTCCTTTTAATATTACTTTTCTTCGGGTAAAATGTCGACGTGCCGGTTTATGTAATTCATTTACGATTATTTGTTTGGTATTATTTATATTCATTCTTCATAAGAAATAGGAGTCTTTATTATCAACTCAATTATGGCATTTGGTATTTTTGTAAGAGTCCCGGGGCGGATAATAGAAATATTATCACCCTTCGTTAAACTTTGTCCTTCGAGAGTATCAAAAACTTTATCGTTTATTATAAATTTAATTGCACTGTTAAAAGGTGTACAACTATAAATAATTCCTGAGGGTAGAGGGTAACTCCAAGTATTGTTTAAGTAATTAATTCTGTATCTATATACTTTAGTACCATCTGTTGTTGTATACTTCTCTAATTTATCACTACAATGTAATGATATGAAACAAAAGCAATATCCATTTTTATCTAAATATTTGTGTGCGATATGTCTACCGAACTTGTCTATGGTCATTTTTAAACTGTTAGATATTTATTTAATTACGATCTTTTATTGAATTATTTTATCTTCTCTTAATTCTTCTATTATAGAAATTATTTCATTTGTGTGAGCAGTATGTCCCGCCTCCGTAGAAGCAATTAATAATCTTAGTCGGTTTACTAGTTCGTTTGGATCGTTCCAATATATTAAGCTTTCCTTTGGTTTAATATTTTTTAATGTTAATCCCTTTCCTAATTTGCTAGTAGCTTGCCTTCGTGTTAGCATATATGGGGTTGGTGGTTTTTCAAATAATTTTGAAGTTGATACTGTTGGAATGTCTCTCTTGGCTGCACCCTTCTTTGTAATACCCGTTTTATGTAAATATGGTAAAATAATTTGTCT
This sequence comes from Listronotus bonariensis, assembly GCA_014170235.1. Taxonomy (NCBI): domain Eukaryota; kingdom Metazoa; phylum Arthropoda; class Insecta; order Coleoptera; family Curculionidae; genus Listronotus; species Listronotus bonariensis. Next base: position 8,086 of record JACEGR010007027.1, read on the forward strand.
AAATTTGGTATAGCGATTTGAACTTTTGATTATGTTGCCAGTGTCATCTTTATAAGCATTTGTTCGGTTTAAAATATCCATATAGTTATCTAAATCTTTTTTGTATAACCTTGAGGTTCTTTTTTAAATAAAAGCTCATAAAGACCCACGGTACCAGGGTATGTTATGTTTTTTATTACAATATCTTTACCCTTAAAATCTACAGGTTCTTGGGTTAAACCTAGGGTGAATTTGTTTAGTAAAAAATCATGAATAATTCCAAATTTATGGTCAAATATATCTTGAGTGTCTCTTATATTTGAGTCAATATATGACCTAGGTAATTCTTCAAAATCCTCGAGAAATTCACTATAGCCAGGTTGATCTACATATTGTTGTACAGTTTGTTTAGTTTGATTAATTATATCCTCTAAGGTTGCTGTGGGGGTTCGATCTAAGGACGATTGTTCTAACCCTTTATCACTGGTTTCTGCTATTACACTACTACTTTGAAATGGTGTTTCTCGACTAGATTTACCTAACACATTTTCATATTTACTATCATTTAAAAAGGAGGGCATTTCTAAAGGTAGATTAGGTGTTTGTCCTGTGTTAATTTTTAGAGCTTTTTAGGAGTTGAAACATAGGGAAATTCAAATTGTTCTTCTTTAATTTCTTGCTTTGGGTCAATTAATTCTGAATGATCAATTTTTGTTATAAGTTGTTTTAGGGGTTGAATTATTGGTTGATAGGATTTTTCCAGATGAAATTCCGTAGCTGCCACATCTGATTTTAATTTTTGATACTTATCTTTTATGGCTTTTCGCGTTTTAATAAGTTGTTTGGACGTATTGACATCCATGTTGGTTTTTAAAAGACTGGTTATGTTTCTTTAAGTTACTTTTAATTTATAGAGTAATAAATCTATCGAAACCCTTACGATATCTACCCATTTTAATGTCACAATCTTTATCAATAACTATAAAACCGTAGGATTCTTTCCAGCAAACTGAACAAATATCCTTAAATTGTTGATACGTCATGTCAACACAAACATGATCGTCGTAAACATGCTTTAAATTAGTATTGTCTTGTCTAAACATAATAATTAAATTTGCATTATCTCGAATTAATTGTTTGGGTATAGATGAATATGTTTGACATAAATAAAAACAATCTATATTTTTATGTCGTCCGAAAGAAAAGTAGTCTCTTATTATATCTTGATTGCAAGAAGCCACATCGTCAAATATTATTAATGAATTTTGTTTAACTTGATAGGCAGGCACTATGTCAATATCATCTTTATACTCAAAGTAACCTATTTCTTTCAATGGTTTTAAAAGTTGTCGTAAATATTCATATTTAGGTTGATAAAGAGATTTACAGTAAATATATATATTTTCAAATCTTAAACCGTTAGGATGTTCGATTAATGATATCATAGTGTTAGTTTTCCCCGATCCCGAGGCACCAACGAGTAAACACCTTTTTGACTGTCCACCAAATATACCACCATGTTTTTGTTTTTTTTTGTTTCAGTTTTAAAATCAATGTTAGAAACTTGTAGCGGAATTTTTGATTTTTTTATCTTCATTATTCTATGAATCCGTAAAAACTAATTATTAAATAACTTAGAAAATATATTTATACAAGTGAAATAAGAAAAATAGACTAGTTTGTTTTTAGTTGTTGTCATATAAAATGTTAGTGCATAATAATTCAAGAATTATTCGTAAACAAGGTCGCGTAAAGAAAGGTTCTGGTTTGCTTAATAAAATTATCGATAATTTACCGTTTGAAGTACACATTCCAGGGTATAGGTTAGTTTTATAGATTAAAAACACTAATAATAGTGTAAATAATATATATTTTTCTAAATTATAGATTCTGTGGTCCAGGAACAAAACTTAAAGAGCGAATTAATCAACAGGGAGTGAATCCATTAGATAGTGCTTGTAAAGAACACGACATTGCTTATTTACAATCAAAAGATTTAGAATCGAGGCATAAGGCTGATAAAAAATTAGCCGAAAAATCTTGGGAACGGGTTAGAGCAAAAGACGCGTCAATTGGTGAACGTTTAGCAGCCCTTGGGGTTACAGGTGCAATGCGTGCAAAACGAAAGTTAGGAATGGGATTGAAAAAACGTGTTAAACGTGGAAAGGGTTTAAAAATTAAGAAAAAGAAAAAACGTATAATTAAGACACCTAAAAAAATTGGAGGTTTTTTACCATTACTTTTTCCAATTTTAGGAGCTTTGGGAGCGTTAACCGGTGGGGCAGCTGGGGTAGCTAAGGCAATTAATGATTCTAAAGCAGCACAAAAACAATTGGAAGAAACACAAAGACATAATAAAGCTATGGAAACCTTAAAAAGGGTAGTGGTCTGAAAAAAAACAAAACAAAACAAAACAAAAGCGGGGCAAAGGAATGTTTATAGCCCCATTTAAAAAAAACTTCCAATAGTTATTCCTACCAAAGCACTTACAAATATCGATTTAAAAAGATTGTAAAATTAATTAAAAATACCTCATTTTAGAAATGTTTTTATGCGAGATAAACTACCAAAAAAATTAAAAAATATGAATGTGGAATCGTTAACTTAGATAATAAAGATGGTCCCGGTACTCATTGGACAGCTTATGTTAAAAAAGGATCAAACATAATTTATTTTGATAGTTATGGTAATTTAAAACCACCGCTTGAATTAATTAATTATTTTAATAGTACCGGTCTTGGTAATACTATAATGTATAATTATGATTCATTGCAAGCCCATGACTCTTATAACTGTGGTCAATTATGTATAATATTTTTATATAATAATTGTAAATAATGTTTTTTTGAACAATATATTGTTGGTCTTTCAAGTGACAATATGTCGACTACGTTTACAATTTCTGGTAAAGAATCAATTTTAAGTGCAAATTTTAATCCACCCATATATTTAGAAAGTAATCAGGACTACGTAATAGGATTAGCCGACTTTGAAACTTTTATGACAATTCCAAATATAGAAAAGGGTGCTAATAAATTTTATGTAGGAGATAACATCATTACAATACCAGACGGTACTTATGAACTTAAAGATTTAGAAAACTATCTTAAAATGGAACTATCAGAAAAATTTTCTGCACAAAAAATATATCTAAGTCTTTATGGTAATACAAACACGTTAAAAAGTGTTATTAAATGTACGCACCCTGTTGATTTTACACCAGATGATTCAATAGGAAGATTACTTGGTTTTGAAAAAAAAAAATTTCTGCGAATTTAAAAACTGAATCTGATAATGTAATAGATATCCTAAAAGTTAATGCTATTTGCATAGACTGTAATATAGTAACGGGTTCTTTTCATAACGGAAAACCGGTGCATATTATTCATCAGTTTTTTCCTTCAGTTGCCCCCGGGTATAAAATAGTGGAATCTCCATTACCTATTTTATATTTTCCTGTCAGTGTTAAAACAATAACCAACATTACTGTACAAATAGTTGATCAAGATAACAACTTAATTAATTTTAGAGGAGAAACAATAACAGTTAGGCTTCATCTTACAACAGCAAAAAACATTAATAATAATGGTTATTAGATACAATAGTAATAAGGTCATAAAAATAAGAAAACCTATTTATAAGAAAAGTTCTCGTAAAAAATAATTAGTTCGAGGTCAAATCTCAAACGATTGACAGCAAAAAATCGTCAATTTTTACGTTCTTTAGGATTTAAAGTCTTAATTTAAAATGGATATTTTAAACGTTACCCAGGGGCTTTTTGTCGACAATTCTATAGTTAGTTCAGAAGTACACACGTACCAACCCTTTGTAACCTCTAAATTTAATTATAATGATGAAATTCGAATTCCAATTCAAGAGCTTGATACGTTTACCTTACCAAGTGAAAGTTTTTATATATTGAAGGAACGTTAACAAAAGACGATGGGGGTAAAGCCACTAAATTAAAATTTATTAATAATGGAGTGGCTTTTCTCTTTAGAGAGATTCGGTATGAATTAAATGGTGTCACTATTGACTCTAATCGAAATGTCGGTTTAACCTCTACCATAAAAGGTTATTTGTCATATAATTTAAATGAAAGTATTAAATTACAAAATGCTGGATGGTTCCCTAAGCCTAACACTTCTATGCACATTACTGATACGGGAGGGTTTAATGTGTGTATACCATTAAAAATGCTAATGGGATTTATGGAGGACTATAATAAGGTCATTTGCAGTATGAAGCAAGAATTAATTTTAATTCGCTCAAGCAACGACTTGGATGCCGTAGTCTGTGAGGATGAGTCAGAGAAGCCTAGGATTTCTATTGAAAAAATTTATTGGAAAGTTCATCATATTACGGTAGATATACCGCAACAATTGGCTCTTTCTAAGATAATAGAAAAGAATATTGATATCGTTATGGGTTTTCGTAGCTGGGAGTTGGTAGAAAATGCAGCATTACCTTCAACTACCCGTCATACGTGGCCTGTAAAAACTACCAGCAAATTAGAGAGTCCTGCTCACGTAGTTTTAGCTCTATCCAAAGATAAAAAAGGAAAATTAAAAGAAGATATGAGTAAATTCGAAGATTGTTCTTTAACGAACGTCCGTGTATATTTAAATTCAGAACGTTTTCCATATCAGGATTTGCATATAGATTTTAAGGAGTACAAATTTGCCTTGTTATATGAAATGTTTACTAATTTTAGAAAATCTTATTACGAAAAGATTAGTGAACCACTATTTACGCCAGAGGAGTTTAAAAGTATATGCCCCATTACCTACATTGATTGTTCTCATCAAAAGATGAGTGTACAAACCGGTTCTGTTGTAATGCGAATTGAATTTGAAACAAATACAGCTACAGAGGAAGGTACTTCTGCATACTGTCTGATTCTTCACGATAAATTATTTAGTTATAGTCCACTAACAAAAATGGTTCGTCAAGTCTAAAAATACATTGTATATTTTTTTAAATTAAATAAATAAAACTACAATATTAAAATAATAAATAGTTGTTTTTATTTAAACCTTTGATTATAAATTAACAATCTATGTTTTACGTCTAATACATTTTTTAAAATAGGTTCTAAAATTTTAATTCTTCTTTGGAATTGCATCCTATTTGATAGTCCTTGAAAGTCCCATTCCCTTGCTTTTCTGTAGGCAAATTGCCACGTTACCATTAAATGTACCTTATTTTTTGACTCATCAAACGTTACTGATTTCGTCATAATATCTTTTTTATATTTAAGCTTGTTTTCTAGTATATCGGGGTATTTTGTAATTAATTCTAACACTGTGCTCACATTTTCATCGTTTGGATTTTGTTTGGGTGATATCAAATTTAAAACATTTGTTAAAAAGTCACCTTCTCTGGCTGGCTCCTGTGAATGTTGTTGTTGTTGACAGTTTAAGTTAAATTTTAAAGTATAATAATATTTATCAAACTTTTGTAGTTTTAACATGTCCAATCGATATTCAATTAAAGGAGTCAACTCCCAAAGTTTACACATACTTTCACAACCAAAGTAAACATATCGGTTGTTATCTTGTTTAATTTTCACAACATTGTAATCACCAATTTGATCAAAATAAATAGTTAGATTATTAAATCTAATTGGATTACCAAAATATCCTGTAGAAAAAAGTAACTGGTTATAGTGCCTTGATGTTGCAACAAACATTTCCAATCTTCGTCGGTGAGTAAAATAGAAGCACTTCCATCTCCGCAACTTTTTGCTCCCAGTTCAATGCATGGTAAAAAATTATCGTCTAAATTTAATCCAATGTTAACAAACTTTGTGCAAGCATTGTTTAGATAATAAAGTTTTCCATTTAGAAGACAATTTTCATTTCTCACTATAAAATTATAATGCGTTACGTCTATGTTCATTTTTTTCTCCAACACTTCAACACTAGGACAGTCTGTGTGTGACACTATCTCTCTTACTACTACTTAACTTTTACACTACCGCACTGTTGTTAAATGTATCGTACATTTTCTTGGACATAGGTTAGAGTGGGGGGATGCTTAAGTTTTTGTACATTATAAAAGTAACAATGAATAACGAAACTATTAATAAAATAATACATACACCGTAACAAATAAAAAAATTGCATGCATCGTTATCATAACAATCTCTATTTAATGGTACCCAGCTCGAATTAAAACTGGTTCTATTTGCATACGTATAAATTATTTTAAAATACTTATAATCACCACTTGTCGTTGTTGTTATATTATTCAAAGGGTAGGAAAAAACAGGTAAATCTCCATTAATTCTGGTGATCAACATTTTTTACAACAACCATCTTCTTCTTTCGTATTATTATTTTGACTTAAACATATTTGTGTTTCGGCAACTTTTGCTGGATAGTGTACATATAAAATATTACTGGTCGTTGCTAACCAATATAATATTACAAATTTCATTTCTCCTTTTTACACACACACTAAACAATATATATATTTATTTTTTTAATTTTTTTGTTTTGAACAGATTGTTTGCTTGTCAACGGCAGAGTTAAACTACTATTACTAGTAGAAATTGTAGTGGTGGTACACGAAAATACGTTTGTTGTTTGTTGTGAATTCGGTGGTGGTGGTGGAGACGACGTACGTGGTAACGGTGATGATCGGTCTTCATAAACAGTTTTAACTACCCATAAAATATGTGCAATATCACAATATTTTGCATATTTATAATGTTCATTTATCGGACAGTCCCCCTTCTCCCACTTAAAAATTTCTATAGAACAATAGGCACATCGACAAATATCTCCAACTTGTGTAAAATAAAAACCAGCCCTTGCTAAATCAAACGGATTGACAACACCATGCCAATTTTTAAATGACATCAATCTTTCTTCAAAACTTTTCATTCTAACTAATCGTGCATCTGTTGCTTTGTTGTCTTTTTTATTCGATGCACCATCATCAAGACTCTCTAAACACATTATTATTAAATTGTTTTTGACGACGGCAATGTGTTGCTTCTGTCGTAACACATTTAATACTAACAACTTTAAACTAGTAAAGGACACACACACATTACTTACATGTATGTGTTAAAAAAAAATAAAAAAAAATCCAACACAGTTAAATTACGCATTCATTTTAATACAAAGTAAAACATGTAACAACTTGTATTTAACCTTGAAATACAAAGTAAAACATGTAACAACTTGTATTTAACCTTGAAAACACCTATGATTAATCTTATATAAGTTTATATAAACGACATGTGCATGCATGTAAAAGTTTAAAAAAAAACACAGAAACTGAACCAGGATTTGCGGCCCCCGCTGCAGCCCGCGGGAGTGAGACTCTTTACAGGCCTTAATCAAGGGTTAAATCCTGGTACCTACACTTACCTATAGTCTAAACCTATAATCCTGGTACTGGGGGATAGGGGATAGTTAATTAGACTCAAAAAATAAAACACACACAACATATTATTGCTTTTTTACAATTTATTTATTAATATTATTATTATATTTCATTATACACACAAACAAATTACTATACAAAACTAATTACTACTACTACTACTTACTAGGTATTACATACACATAGAGATACAGATTATATATATATTTTTTAATATTTATTATTATTAAGACATATAATAAAACACACAACTTAAATATATCTATTTATTTTTATTTTAAGGAATAATGTCCATATGGTAAGGTTTTAATGTTACATTCGCAAATTACTCTTTTGTCATCGTAACTATCTAATGCAATTTTATTTTGTTCAAAAGTGTAAACATTTTGCCCAACAGAACGTAATTGATATTGTTGTTTACGTAAGCACACACCACTTTGTAAACAATTACGGTAATTATCTAAATTTAATGTTTTTATACTAGTTTTTGAAGTGCCCTTTGCAACACACTTTTCTACATTAGTATTGTGAACACGAAATGAATACATTTTAGCTCTTAGTCCTACGAACTCTTCTAAGATTTTACCCTTTAACTCATCTTTAAGTAAACCCATTACTTTTTTATTTATTCTAGGAAATTGATAAGGATTGTCGGGGGATAGTCAGAAGTGTCAAACCAGTCATATAAATCATTCTTTATATCAGCATATACATCGTTAGTTTTAATGTGATAAATACCCGAATCCGTATCGCTATAACACAATTTTAAACTATCAGGGTAAGGGTACTTTTTCTGCATATATTCATAATGAAATTTATATAACTGTACCTTTGACAAGTCTAACACAGTAAAACCAACAAATATGGGTTGATTAAAATAAATTTTACATCTTTTTAACTCAATGGCGACACAACCCTCGTCAAAAATAACCCTATCTATAAAATTTGGCTTAGATATATAATAGTTGGCACCATAAGCACCCTCATATTTCGACACCAATTTTACATCTCTAAATTTTCTTACATTTTGCATACTTTTGCCAAATGTTGCGTTGTTATACAACTTACACTGATGAACCCCCAACTCATTTACCGCCACACTCCTTAATCGTGTATTTAATGATATATAGGGTTCCATCCATGCAGATTGCTTAAAAGACATGACTCTATGAATATGCTCTAATTTTAAACCATGTTTAAGACATTGCTTTAAGGCTACATAATGTATTACATAATTAGATTTATCGTTAAGGGTAGCCAATAGTTTTTTTGTTTACCTTCTTTTGGTGCTAAATGTTCGGGACAAAAGGGTAAATCTGAATGCAAATCGTGAATTTCGTTAGGATATTTTAAGTCAACCTCCAGTATATAGCCCACCGAATAATCAGATGGAATACTTTCAAAATTTATATTTTTAATTTCATTAGGTGTTAACCAACGAAAATCACCCAAGGGCAGAGGTTGTGTCATTGCATACCCATAAAGATTGTTTACATCAAAATACATTAAAAATGTATCTTGTTCGTTTGAATCGTAAGTTTCCATATATTTATTATTAGCCTTTGCGTGTCTGTGAATACACGTAGCTAAACCGCCTCTGATACCCCGTTCTATAAACAATAACATATCAATATCGGTAAGCAATTCTATTTTTACACCTGTATAATAAAGCATTATGTCATAACTTAAACTTGGTGTACTTACATAATAAAAAGGATCAATTTTATAAGTTGTTATAGATTGGTCACGAAATGACTCAAAGACATCTGCTAATAATAAAATGTCAACTTTTAAATATATATTTGAATATTCTAATATATTTTTACACTCAAATAACCCCCAAATTTTTAGAGCATGTTGATAGTCGTCATCTGAAATATGTTCATTTTTTAGTTTATTAAAAAAACTATCTTTAGGCGGTAAACTTTTTTCCATTAGAGTTTCAAAGGAAGTTATATAACCATAGGGAAATACACCCTTTCTAAACAAAAGCTTCACTTGCTCCAGAGGCACATCTCTAAACATACTTTCACTAATTGGATAAAATTTTAAAAATGAAGCTAACCGTTCCAAACTAAACATTAAAAAATTTATACTGTCGATAAATCGTAAATTAATACATTTAAAATATTCTCTATCATCTTTTTTATTTTAAATTTTAATCTTTTGGTAAAACATTTATATCTTTCCAGATTATGAGGTAAAATGAAAATTGGACCTTCTAGATTGTTACACAGCTTTTGAATAAAAAAATTACTATCAAAATTTGACAAATTATGAAACACAATCGGGATGAAATTAGGTAACTTATAATTTAAGTTGCAAGAATAATGACTAGGACCATTATAAAACCCCGTAATATGATTGTGGTCTTTAACCTTAAAATCTTCGATAGAAAATGGTTTTTCACAAATATGACAGAGATGTGCCTTTTCAAAATCATTCAGTTCTTGTACTGTTAATTGTTTCATTGGAATTATATTATCAAATATTTTACAAACAAATTCAGCAATACTATTTAATTCACCTATAAACCAGTCTATACAACCCTCGCCGGAATATGATTTATATTTCGATAACGACTTGTCATAGGAACAATGCAAATAGTAACCTATATTATAACATATGTGTTTTTCACACGCCACTGTATAAGATGTAGATTGAGATGGTTTAACCGTTAATATGGGTTTAACTAAAGTTTCTAAATCACAATACAGTATAAAAGGACCCTTTTCTTTATGTGAAAATTTTTTAAAATATACATACTTATGTTCCTCAGTGGGCAAAACGCTCTTTACACTTTCGAATTCTGAACAATAAACAAGATGATTATTTAATTTTTCCTGACTACTAAAATAAGATAAACATCGAAAACATATAATTTTCTTACCTTTAAAACGTACGTTTTGACCACATATTAAAGCACTAAAATTTTTTATCCAACAATAATGATAACGTGACTCGTTTATATCTATTATATCATTAACACCAAACTTTTGCACTATTAATAAATTTACATGTTTTGGTTTTATTATTTTAGAAACAATAATTGGTACAATTTCGTATCTATTTTTTGCTAAGTAAGGTTCATCGGTACTCTCATTTTCACTAAGTTCATTGTCGTCACTAAGTAAATTTACATTTTTTCCAATATAAAAGGAATTTGATTTTTTTTTCCTTAAGGGTATACATGTTTATACTAAGGTCATTTTGTTTTTCAAATTTTGACAATTGATTAAGTTGAAATGGAAAAGTTATACCTTCTAAATTTAAAACTTCAGAATAGTGTCTATAGGAAGTTGTTTTATGAACATTGTTTCTAGCCGGTTCTAGAGCACTAACGATTGCCCATGCAAAACATGCACCATCGTTAGTTTGCACGTTTACACAACATTTTTTATTTTTTATTTCTTTAGGTAAATCTCTATAACATGCACCTGCAGAAAATACTGAACATCTATTGATTTTTATGTCCAACTTTATTATTTCCTTTAATGTCCAACCACTTCCCATATCACTAAATTCTACTAATTTTTTTAATAATTTTTCAAAAATGTTTTTCTTATAAAATGTCTCCAAATTACTTATATCATATAAAATATCATTTTTAGTACCAATAAACATTACTTTTTCAGTTATGCCCTCTTCACCACGTGTCACGTTATCATCCTTTGGAATAATAAAATTTCCCACAAAAGTTACGTTAATTTTACACGGAAAATGATTAATTTTTTTAATTATGTCAGGAAAAACTATTCCAATTTCATTTAAAAACAATATAGGGTCAATTATACCTAAGGTGTTTTTATTTCTACAGTTAATAACCTACATTTAAAAGCTGTTTCTATTACTACAGGTGTTAATCCTAACTTTTGTCTTTTTGACATAACTATTCATTTACGTATTCAAACTCTAAATCATTAATTTCGCGTCCTGATGATATTTGTCTCTTACCCTTATAAATAAGACAAATTTTTCTTTCTTTATTGCTTCTCTCTATAAATTCGTCATTTAAATCCTTTCCGAACCGTTCAGGTAACCAAATAGCTTTTCCGTCCTCAAACACAGCCAAAATACGTTTACCATAAACAGTATCCACAGCCCTAAATTGTGTAATAATGTACCTGCTGCCCACAGCTATGTCTGCAAATTTTATGATTTCATAATCCAACTTTCCTAGAAAATTTAAGGTATCTAGTACATTCATTTTCTGAAACCAAAAAAAAAAAAAAAAGTAAAAAAAATTTAAAATTATTCTTTGAAAAACAAGTCACAATGTTCATTTATTAATACTTGTTCATTACCATACAAAAAATTAGTATTTATTGAAGTTATCCAAAAAGTTAAAACAGAACAACAAATGTCACAGTAGAACTCATCTCTACCTATAATTGATAACATTTCCCCCTCCCTACCTCAAATTCATCTGTTTCATAAGAAAATTTAACAATTTTTATATCAAATTTACTCCAAATAAACCAATACATTTTTTTAAAACATGTTACACAACATTCTAAACGATGTCCATACCAAATTATTATACCCGACTTAAAAAATACTTTATATTCTATATATCGGTTCACAAAACTTTCAAAACTAACTTGATTTCTAGGTGTATACATATTCCATTTAGAAAACAACTTTTTATGATATGATTCGAAAAAATTGTCAAATTCGAAATTCTCATTTTCCTCTAATATTTCGTCTATTTTCTTTAAAATAAATTTCTTTGTATTTACTTAAAATGTTAGCTGTTAAAGTAGCAGGTAAATTAATTTTAAAAATATCACTACCATTTTTTAATAAATTACAAATTGTATTTATACTAATTTCTTGTAAGGTTAATAATTCATTAAAACAATCCATATTTTAAAATATATACTTACGGTATTAATCAGCTAGCAGTGTCACTATTAAGATAACAAAATGCTTTGATTGTTTAATTAAACTGCATGAGTATTTATATTAAATACCCTCTTAAATCAAACCTTGTGAAAAACAATTTAATTTTAATATATGCACTTTTCAACATATAAATAGAGTAACAGTATTTATTTAACCTTATATTAATTTTTTGCATCTAGTTACATAAATATCTAGCGTAAGTAAAATGAATAATTTTTCTTCTTATTTAAATTCATTAATTCAAAATTTTGATGATTCTAAAAAAACCTATTCACCAAAATCATTGTTTAATATAAGTTTATTATACTGTTTTAAACCAATTTCGAAAATTTCAAATGGTTTTCCAAAATTAATGACAAATAATCTTGAAATTTTACCAATTTCCATTCAACAGGAACTTTGCAAAATACTCCCTAAACTTTGGAAAATATATTATAATACTTTTATATTTGACCTTTATGATTGTTCGAGTCACATTAATTTAACTAGTGGAAAAATAGACCCCTGTTGTCAAACATTTTTATTTAAAATTTTAAATTCAAATTTAGGTTTTTATAAAATAAAAAAATTAAGTATATGATTGTCTTTAAACAAAAAATTTATTATATTTGTAACGAATGTTATCTTTATTTAAAAAAGAATGCCTGTCATTTAATTAGAGTCGAACAGTATATCCATTATTATAAGAGTAATGTTCCTTGTGTCTTAATAATTAACTCAATTAAAGATTCCTATTGTGATATATGTAAAATAGGTTCATTTTGTGTTTCAAACCTTCATTTTACTTACTTATCTGGATTTGACATTTCCGACACTTTACCGGAAATTAATACAGATTCAGAGAGTGATGATATTAACTTAGATGTCAGTTCGGACGATGATGATTTCTAAAAACAAAGGTACATATTTTTTTTATTATTTTTTAATCTAAATATTTATTCATTTTTTTATTTCAGATGTCAACTCTTAAGTTTTTTAAAAACCACCCCTTAGCTAAGACACCTTGCAGAGCAACATCTGGTAGTGTAGGATTTGATTTATGCAGCGTTAATGAATATACAATTCCCTCAAAAGAACGAGCTTTAATCAGTACAGGATTACACATTCAACTCCCTGAAGGAACGTATGGTCGTATAGCATCTCGATCAGGTCTTGCAACCAAATATGGTATTAACGTAGGAGCGGGTGTAATTGATCCCGATTATCGAGGTGAAATAAAAATTTTAATTTTTAATCATGGAAATCATCAGTTTATTATTAAACCAGGAGATCGAGTAGCACAATTAATTTGTGAACATGTAAAATTACCAATTTTAGAAGAATCTTCACAATTAGATATAACTGTTAGGGAAAATAATGGTTTTGGGTCAACAGGAATTTAAATTATTACCTATATTCTTTGTTATGCCATGAAATGATTTTTTTATTTTGTAAATAAATTATTTTACATTCTAAAAACTAGTTTACATATTATAACCTTTATTCCATTTACTATAAAAGCAAACGCAATAACATACATTATATAGTACAAGTATATTACTGGTACTAACAAGGTAATAATTTATACAACCAAAACCAAAAACCAAAAAAATGGTCAACTACATTCAAAATATTATATTAATCAAAAAAGAAATCGATGACTACATAGAAGAAATTGAGTATTACATGGGGGACTGGGAATCCCAACTTCCAAAACTACATACAAAGAACTTAGAGGCTCTAAGACATGGAAGAAGTTGCTGTGAGGATTTCCTCCTCCGGAAAATTTCAATTTCAACATTAAAGAAAAAATTTAGGTTGTATAATTTAAATGATTTTTATACCAAAATATAAAAAAATACAATTTGATGTTTGTTTTATTTTATAATAAGAAATCCTAGTACCACAATATTTTTTAATATTTAAATAATAATATTAATCAACAGGTTACTTACATAGTTATCATATCTAAACAAACAATAAAAATAAAAAAACATATTCGATTAAATTAAATTATTAATCTCGCTTTTAATCATGTCTTGGCAGACATCTATCATAGGTGTAGTCATTTTAAAGTTTTGATTTTAAATATAAATTAAAAAAGTAATAATTAATTTAATATGTATAATAATGATGTTAGTGTCTAAATAATAGGAAAAATTTAACCTCTATTAACTTCAATTTATTTTTTATATAAATATCAATTACCTTAAAAATGTTTAAGATACTGATCAAAGACGAAAATTATTCTTAATAATTTTAAATTAAATCATATAGTAAATAAAATTAATTTAAATATAAAAATAGTTAGTTCAGATCTTACAGGTACCTTAATAATTTTAATAAGGTCAATACATTTTTTTAAACATTGGCCTTTAAGTCATCCTTTAATTATTATTCTAGGATTATCATACATTATTATCAAATGAGACATATGATAGGTTACTGTACCAGGATTTAGCCCTTGACTAAGGCGTGTAAAGCATCTCAGCCCCGCGGGCTGCAGCGGGAGCCACAAATCCTGGTCCAGTTTTTTTAATTTAACTATACCTTGGGTGCGTGGGTGGAGTACTTTATGGTCCATCTGCAGAATAACCAAACAAGATTCTTACCTGAGAGATGTAACATATTTTTAATAATTTTACATTAAATCATATAGTACATAAATTTTGATACGCCACTGGTTAAATCTGCATAATAACGAAAGAAGATACTAACCTTAGATGTAACGTATTTTTAATAATTTTAAATTAAATCATATAATAAGTCAGTTTTGGTGCACCACTGACTTGTATTTGCATAATTATTTCATTCATTTTAAGCGCATACTAATTATTGCTTTGATTTGTAAAATAGCCTGGGGATATTCTAATAGTTAGGAATTACACTACTTTAATGAATACGCTTTAAATAAACAGACAACAATGTCACAAGACTCTACAAAAAGGCGAGTGAAATCCTTGAAGGGTATTGTCAATAAGAGTCAAAATTAAAATATATTAATTTAATATTTATTTAAAATAAACATTAAGTATCCAATTTTCATTAGATCTCTTTAAACAAAGTTTAATAACAAAAAAGTAAATTCCAAAATTTGCATATAGTGACAGAGAATAAACTGTAAATAATTTACAAACCACTAACTCACAGTAATAACTAGATTTTAAAATATTAAACTTTCAGTTTCGTTAACTATTGTTAATTACAAACATCTATTAACAAGGCAAAATAAAAAAGTTTACTTATCTTGATCAAAGATTAATTGAGGTGCCAGTAATTTATAAATCATTTAATTGTGGTACAAAATAAATTCTTAAAAATTAACCAAACTTAAAAGATAAAGATGTTACATAAAACCTGACTTACAAATTCTTACTCAAAATCCAGAAATATTAATAAATCTTTTTACACCAAGTCCGTGAACTACCCTCGTATATGTAAGCCCTTAAGTTGCATTTAAAACTTTTTAACAGGCTCTTACTAATAAATTTATACACAAAAAGTTAAGCCGAATTACCGAACACTGTTCGATAGGTGAAAATGAACCAAAAGAAGGTTGTTGCAAAATCCCAGGGGTAGGAAGTAAATCCAAATGCAGAATGTTAAACATAAAAGAAATGGTAAAAGAAAAAACCCTGAAAGAGAAAAATTCGTCTAAACAGTATGTTCGGTTAGGTATAATACGAGTAGTCCCAAACATAGAAATTAAATCCCTTATGCAGATTACCCCATTACACAAAAAAGTTTAGAGAAAGTTCTTTTATCATGAAATACTTTAAAATATCAGATATAACCCCTTAATTTAAAGAAATACTTTTTGTATCCCCAAATAAAATATTCTTGTGAAAATTATACAAAAATCACAGTAGGCTCTTATATTCAAAACTATATGAAATATCAGAATTTTACTTTTTCCACAAATTCTACGAGCATCAAATCGCCCAATTAACGAGCCTCAAATCGCCCAACTATCCAAAAAATCGAAGAAAAAGGGTTTTATAGATTCTCCTACAAATTTCAAAGTACCATAAGAAAAATGCAAGCCTAGATTTAGGAAAGCCAGTCTTACCTCACGTGTTTTCAAAATCCTTTCATGGAAGACGTAAGTTTTCTAAAAAAAACAGATCCGTGGCCAACTCCACTCTGTATAAAACGTACCTCCGGCACAAAACGGAAATTTACTAGACTTTTTGCCTTAAATCCCCAATAAGGGTTGAAAATTCACATTTAAAAAGACAAAGTCCGAATTCACGTGGGTACCTCTTAGATGGTCAGAGGCAAAAAGGAAAGACCTTTTTCGGGATTTTTCGTCGTGGTATTTTTTTAAAGGTAATTTACCTTGGATCATTTACCTAAAGTTAGCTTTTAAGAGAACCAGTGTCGTCCTATTTTATGACATATACGTTTCGGAGGAACTACTGTGAGACAATACTCCATAAATCAAATTTACAATTTTTCTATACATCAAATTGAAAAATAGAAACACTCAAAGATAAATTATGCAAAGGAAACAACTAATTAGTTTCTGAAACCAACTAATTAGACCGCATGACCCTGAGTTTCTTCGTTTATTCTGCCACTTAAACTGGCCCTAAGCCACCTTCGCAATGAACCAGACAGTACTCCACCAAAATTCCATTACATTAACCAGACAGTACTGACCAAATTCGCCTGAACTAGCAAGTGACATAAGAAACATAACCTACCTTTAAGCCGTCTGTCAAAAACATAAACAAACACAAAATGTACAATATTTTAAAATAATACCGAGTAATTATGCCATCGGCTTTCGACAAGAAGAAAGGCAATAACATTTCCAAATGCATAACCTGTTATAGCTGTAAATAAAAGAAAACAACATTATAAGGAAAAATCATGGGCTAAAACTATTCTTTGATGTAATGTAGCTAGGTTTCTTTAAGGTAATTATTAAGAATTGTTACGATGCAATTTTGAATCGTAACACGATCTTCAACAAATTGTCACAATTTTGTGTCCATTTTACTCTGGTTTGGAATTCTGATAAATATTCTTTGTGCCATCGTTGCCAATAATGTTGGCACATTGCTTGCAGATGCTGCCATTTATTTAAACGATTTTCTGGAACGTCTGTCAAATCTTCTTCAGGTAGGCAGGTAAGCGGTCGACCAATTAAAAAATGTCCGGGTGTTAACGCCGATATATCGTCTGGATCCTCAGTAAAAGGAAATAGCGGTCCTGAATTTAATATACTTTCAATTTGTACCAAAATGGTGGCAAATTGCTCGAAAGATAAACGAGATTCACCCATAACACGTTTTAGATGTACCTTTGTACTTTTAATTCCGGCTTCCCAGATACCCCCGAAGCTGGGTGATGAAGCTGGTATAAAATGCCATTTAATAAAATCGCGTGACAGATGGTTAAAAATGCTTTTTGAATTTTTTGTCAAAAAATCATAAATTTTTATAAGTTCAGTATTAGCTCCTTTATAATTGGAACCATTATCTGAATAGATATTTGCCGGCATACCACGACGAGCAACAAATCTTTTAAATGCAGCTAAAAATGCCTCTGTAGTCAGTTCACTTACTAATTCAATGTGTATGGGTTTAGTGCTTATACACACAAAAATACAAATATAGGCCTTCATAATTTTTGCACCTCGAGTTTGACGATCCTTAAGTAAAAACGGCCCTCCAAAGTCTGTACCTACATTAAGAAAAACTGAATAAGAAGTAACACGCACCTTCGGAAGGTCATCCATTAAATAATTAGAGCTTTTAGGAAATGCACTAAAACACTTTATACAACTTCGAAGTACCTTTTTGCAGGCATTTCTACCAGATATAGGCCAATACTTTTGTCGAGTTGAATATTATAAAGCTTGAACGCCACAATAAAGCAAACGTTCATGTTCCTGTTTTAATAGTAAACTTGTCAATATATGATCACTTGGTAAAATTATGGGATGCTTTTGTTCAAAAGATTGGTTTGAATTTTTAATTCTTCCTCCTACGCGTAAAATATTATTTTGTAAAAATGGATTAAGGGATAAAATTTTACTACATTTATTTAGCTCTTTATTATTTAATAAACGGTTATACTCTCGAGAAAAACAATCAATCTGAACGTTATAAATTATTAAATTTAAGGAATTATTAAGCTCTTTAGGAGATAAAGGTTTAAAATTTATTTCATTGCATTTATTTTAATATTCTACAAAATCCGCAAAACATATGCTAAAACTCTAATCGATGTTCTTAGTGATAAATTTTTTTTTCGTAAGATAGCAATTTCGTTATTACAGACTAATGCAGAACACGACACACATTTTTGTTTAGAAATTTCTGAAATTTTAAAATCACGTTCGGTAAGTTCCCAGTATTCAGAATCTACTGAAAACCACTTAGGGCCGTACCACTACAATTCTGACCCAATTAACAAATCAACAATTACACCTCTGGATAATAAATCAGCAGGATTTTCATTAGATCTAACGTGATACCAGTTTTTAAAATCTGTAAGTGATCTAATTTCACTGACCCGATTTGCAACAAATGTTTTCCATTTACTTGATTCACCTCTTATCCAGCACAAAGTTATTAAAGAGTCAGTCCAAAAATATATTTTATTAAAATTTAGTTCTAAAGAGTCGATTACTCTTTTACTTAAGTTTGCAAGTAAAAGCGCGCCACATAATTCAAGTCGAGGTAGACTTATTTGTTTTAAAGGAGCAACCCGCGATTTTGCGCATGAAATATTTGAACCATATTTACCCGAAGATGTCAAAAAACGTACAAATAAACACGTTCCATATGCCTTAATTGACGCATCACAAAAACCGTGCATTTCTATATTTATATATTCGGAAATCATTGCACATCTTGGTATTTTTAGTTTTTTAATATTATTTAAATTAGAAATTCCAAATATTTGACGAGTCTGCATCATCCCAACCTATTTTTAATTTCCAAAGATCTTGAATAATAAGTTTACCTATAATAATAACTGGACCCAATAAACCTAATTGGTCAAAAAATCGTAGAAAAAAATAAGCGTTTTGAACAGTTACGAATATCATAAGTACTGATTTTGTATTTTATGTGATCACTGGCAGCATCCCAATATACCCCTAGTACGTTATTTTGTTCATTTACCCCCATATTAAGTATGCTCGCATCTAATTCTTTATTGATCTAAAATTAATTTAATATATCTTTATTATTGCATAAAAATTTTCTTAGTTCAAAACCATACCTATTTAAAAGATTAACTAAGTCTTTCTGTATTTGTAAAAGTTCCCCTAAAGAATTAGCACCTCAAAACATCATCCATGTAAAAATCTCTTTAAATAATTTTGCTAGTAAGAGGAAAATTTACTTCATTTTCATTTGCAATTTGAAAAGACACCTTACCGCCAGATATGGCGCTGATGCCGTACCATAAGTTACGGTATTTAACTGGTAAACATTAATATATTTTGTTAAATCTGAACGCCAAAATATTTTTTGATACTTACGTTCATCTTCGACTACTAAGATCTGTCTATACATTTTTGAAATATCGCCTGTTAAAACATATTTATAAATTCTAAATCTAGCCAAAATTTAAAAATATATCATATTTCCTGTTTTATTATTTTGCCAAATTTGCCAAAATTTAACAATTTTATTATCAAGAGAATTATCAACGTGTAAAATATTTAAACAGCTAACTGAGCGTTTATTGGATGTCACAAAATTTAAATTACCTGCTATGACATACCCAAGTGTTGTTTCTCGTAATTCGAAGGACCAATGTTATGGTTGGTATTAAAAAGTGGACTGTTTATTTTAATTTTAACTTTCATGGAAACAAGCTGGTCGTCGGCTGATCATATTTTCTACAGCTTACTTCTCCATTTTGTGGATTCAGGTCTTAACATAAACCTCATATTAAACGTAACCTATATGTATTACAGTTTTTAAGTCTGTGAAAAATTATATTAATTTTATGTGATAATCTAACTTTAAAATTATCTGTGTTTGAGCCATATAAATTATTAAACATATTTAATTTTTTTATCTTTAATCAGGCATAAACATTCAGTGGTTTAGGATAAAAACAAAATATTTATTTGTGTGTAATTAATCTACACAGATATGTCATCCTCAGGTTTATCAATAATTGATATTAGGACACTTTTAGTTAAAACAGCAATTGACACATTTACCTAGAGTAAAAAATAGTGCATTTTATTTAAAAGTAAAAACTGATGTCAAATCCCGGTGCAGCTGATTATCGCAAGAACTAAAAATAATTTAAAAAAATAAAATCTAAAATACTAGTTCTATAGTTACCAATTGATAATTTTGAAACAAAAATAGTTCTTTTTTTTTAATAGACCTGTTAGGGCACTATACAATATGTGCCGGGTGTCAAGTTATAAATTTCCTCCCCCCTTATTTTTTTATCGTACAAAAAATTATATCAGTGTGTTGTGTTAAATATGTAGTTTCTGAATCAATAACTAGATTTTTAATATCTCTTAAAATGTACAGGGTAGGACAAAGGTATGATTTTTTAAATGGAATAATGCATATTATATCACTAGTAAAAAGATCTTTTAGGGAGCTTTAAAAAATACTATATTTGATATATCTATCTTTATTAGTTTATTAACGCTCTTTAAATTGTCTCCTAAATGGTGATACAATATACAGGGTGTTCCATTTAAAAATTCATAGGTTTTGCCGTACCCTGTATATCTTAAGAGAAAAATAATTCTATTAAAAAATACAGATACTACAGAGTCATCCTAACAAAATGGTGTTTTTATTTCTTTTATACGTTAAAAAATAAAAAGGTTAGGGTCTTTAGGGCAATGTAAGTTTATTACATTTCGAAAGGGAATTAAACATTATTTATCAGATTTGCATGGCCGTATTTTGAAAACTAATTGAGATAGGTATATAAAATGTGGTATTTTTTAAGGTTTTTGAAATACCTTTTTAATGGGGAAAATATATAGGGTGTTCCATTTTACAAAATTCATACTATTTGTTGTACCCTGTATATCTTAGGAGATAATAAAATCTGTTTGCAAATTCGAAAACTACAGTATTAGCACAACAAACTGATATTTTTAATTATTTTGTACGATAAAAATTAAAAAGTTAAGGAGGGGGGTGTAAATTTAAAACCTGGCACCCGGTATACAGGGTGGCGCATCGAAAACGAAACAGACACATTTACTGGCAGCTCAGTTTTTTTTTTTTGAAAAACGCTCAGACCCGTCGATTTTGTTTTCGAGGGGGACACAAGTTTAGCAAAAATCACGTTAGCACGTGCAGCCCCTGGGCGGGGGTGCCACCAACCCTAAAATCTTAAATGGAAAGGGGTTCGAGTAATACCTTATTTTAAAGGTCTTTCAATTTCCTTTATAATGATATAAAAATTAATGTACTTTAGTTCAGTAGTTTTGAAGATTTATTGATTTAAAGCTTAAATAAAACTAATACATCATCATTAGTGGAGATCAATACATTTGACAGCAAAGTAATTTAAAAATGTAGGATGAACTGACCCGTTAGGCAAGTAAATGTTGAAAATGGCCACCATGACTCTCCATGCAATAATAAAGATTTTGCTCAAGACGTTGCCGCACATTTTGCAATATTTGAGGAGTAATTTGAAGGCACTCATTCACAATTTTTTGTCGCAGGTCTTCTAATGATGTTGGCGGAGTGGCATAGATTTTGCTTTTTAAATGACCCCACAGAAAGAAATCCAAAGGTGATAAATCTGGCGATCTTGGGGGCCATTCAATGGCACCTCTTCTACCAATCCATCGACCTGGAAACGTCTAATCTAAATATTGTCGAACACGTAATGCGTAATGTGGTGGGGGCACCATCCTGTTGGAACACCAACCTATTCTCAATGTACCGCCGATCATTCTGATTTTCAATTATGGCTGTTAAGGCAGGATCTATGGCGTCTTGCAGTAATTCCAAATACATTTCACCGGTCAAATTTCCGGGTAAGAAAAAGGACCAACTAAATGATCGCCAAACATACCAGCCCAAACATTTAATTTTTGTGGCTGCTGTGTATGAACTTCATGATAAATTCTGGGATTAGAATCGGACCAATATCGGCAGTAATGACGATTTACTACGCCATTTAAGAAAAAGGAACATTCGTCGGAGAAGCAAGTGTTGAATAGAAAATGCTCATCGTTTATAATTCGTTCACTCATATCTTCACAAAATTGTAATCGCCGATCAAAATCGTCTTCATTAAGTTCTTGTGCCAAGTGAATTTTATACGGATAAAAACTATGGGCCTTTAGAATCCGTTGGACAGTACGTCGACTAACACCACACACAGTCCGGTGATGGCTTAGCGTGTAAAGGCGTTAAGTTTGTTGAGCGCACACGGACGTGAGGTGGGTTCGAATCCTGCTGAGGCCAAATACTTATTTATAAGTTGGTCGGAAATTTAGTGGTTAGCTCAACACCAGACGGACAAAGTGCAAAATGTATCGACGCTGAAGGCCACTAAAGGACCAGGGCGCCGGAACACACTTTGCCGTGTCCTGCGCAACCGTAGACATGCGGACCCCACTCAGTTGGTAGGTTCAGTAGTGCCCCCTGGGTGGGGACGAGGTCTTAAGTTGTCGCTCATAGGACCGTGGTTCGGAACCCACGTTAAGCTGTAGGTCCCGTCTGGCTGACATCACCCAGACGTAAAATGACAGGGCGCACAATAAGCCGAGCGGCTTCAGTGCATGGGTTATCCCGGCCCTATTCTAATCTAATCTAATCTAATCTAACACCACACACAGTGTCCAATTTACGGGTACTTAACGTAGGATCTACATAAACTTGGCCTATAACCCCCACTTCTATTGCTTCGTTCCTTATGGGATTTTCAATGTTGCGTTTTTTATTGGCGACTGACCCAGTTTCCCGAAATTTAGCTACAAGTTCTAGAACATATTTTCGATGCACGTTACTGTTCTCATGTCGCTCATTAAATATTTCTGCTGTTCTATTAGCGCACTGATTATTTCCGAAAAATATTTCGATCATTTCAACTCTTTCTGCCGTGGAATATACCATGGTTAATTTATGAAATAAAGCGTTAAAAGTTATTTTAGCAACAAAGTTTGGTCAAATCAATCGCAAACTAAATTCCTATTTAAGATAAGTACGAGATATTTCCTTATCTTTCTTGAAGAAATAACTTTTTTGCCACAAAAACGCTCCAATAGCTATTATCAACAACAAAATGGTAAACAAACCATGGGCGTACTGAAGAAAAGCATTTACTTATTAAGTAAATTATTTTAGTCAAATTTCTTCTGAAAGTAGTACAAACTAATCTGATGTACCTATTAAAGTCTACTTTAAGCTTTAAATCAATAAATCTTCAAAACTACTGAACTAAAGTACATTAATTTTTATATCATTATAAAGGGAATTGAAAGACCTTTAAAATAAGGTATTACTCGAACCCCCTTCCCATTTAAGATTTTAGGGTTGGCGTCACCCCGCCCAGGGGGCTGCACGTGCTAACGTGATTTTTGCCAAACTTGTGTCCCCCTCGAAAACAAAATCGACGGGTCTAAGCGTTTTTCAGAAAAAAAAAAACTGAGCTGCCAGTAAATGCGTCTGTTTCGTTTTCGATGCGCCACCCTGTATGCTGGCCCGTTAATTTTGTCCTACCACCTTATCTAAACACCCACCAAAGGAAAAACACTGTTATTTGTCTTAATTTTTTTATGTCTGAAGGCCCCGGTTGCTTCAATGCTTCATCAAGTAATTTTTGTTCCTTCTTTGGAGGTAAACCATATTTATGAATATCAATGATAAAGGTTAGTTCATCATCGGGGACATATGTATAGATGCTAGATGTTTCAAAAATTGTCTGTTGAAGCATTAGAAGTTATTTCAATATTATTTAATTCACATTTAAAAAATAATAATAAAAAAGATATTTTGTCATACTTTAAAAATAATATTTTAAGCAGTAACCTGTTGTTGAGGTAAAATTAGAATCTTCCAAAAATATGAGGTGATGTGTATATGTAATGTTCATATCAATATTTGGTTCTATAAAAACAATGGTGGTTATAACAAACAAGAAATTTACATTATTTATAATGAATTTAAAACTTAACATTTTAATATTCATTTCTTTGCGTACGAATAAATTTACTCATCTATTACTAAGTGCATATGTTTAGTCTAGTTTTAAGAAATAATAAAATATTCGTAACTTTTTAGGCACAACATTTTTGTCCTATTTCTTATAATTTTAGGTCATATAATGTAAGATAATGTATTTTAAAGATGGTTTTACATTCACGTCAAATTCCAGCGTGTTTACTACAAATTACATTAAGGCATATTGGTATTAGTGTAGCACTGTAACCAGTTTTATTTGTAATATTCTGTGCCTCTACCAATACATCCCAAGATATAAATTTTTATTTTAAGGTGACCCTTGTTCCTTTGTAGTTTATAGTGCCACTAGTTTGTGTATAATGTAACATAATAGGCATCTTAAAATACGTTGATGAAATTACATAACCTTTCAAACGTTTATTAATTATTTTTAGTTTTATTAATTTTTTTATAATAGAAGGTCTGGGTAAAAATAAGACAATAGTTGCTGACTGTTGTCAAAAAAATAATTAAAAATGCAGAAATACACTCGGGCATTCTTGTTTTCTCGGCATGTTGCCTTTTATATAATTGTCGAGTATTAGTAAATTAGTAATGTTATAATAAAATACGGCTTAGTAAACCCTAGTTATACATCAACAGCTTTATAAACCTGTATTTTATATAAATATATAAAACGTTACCTATTAGGTACTAAGGTTGCTATTATTGTATTTAATTTTTTATTTGATCTCGTCGAAATGTATTCCTGTAGTTATATAGACTAATGTTAATGTAACACGAAGACTGTAGTGGATTCTAAACTAAGGATAATACGTCTTGACAATATATGTAGTAAAATTGGTATTTATGGACATTTTTTTAAACTAGCTTATTTGTTATTAAACGGTCTTTATTTAAAAAAATCTATAGTATATTGAAAGGTTTAACTTTTTCTTTACATTTGTTGTAGTTTATTATTAGCGTCTAGTAGATACTCAAGAATTTTTTTATCAATGCTCAGTCCTGACAAGCTCCCCTTGATCTGGCTACGGCCTTGATTAAAAAGTGTTAATTTGTATTCATTTTTAGACAAAATAAAATAAATATAGATGATTTCCCAAAAAAATATATATTCCTGATAAAAATCTCTGCCCAAACCAAAACTCACAAGACACCGATCAAAACTTAAATAAATCATAGCGTATACGTGGTAGGTGCAAATTAACAAAAATATCACACAAGAGAAAACTACCTTTATTTTTAAACTTAGATAAAAATATTATTTGGAAAACTTGTTTAGAATTAAGAGTTATGTTATATTTTAAAAGCAGAGCCTCCTATTAAGAAATAAAAAAAACCTTTTTTTCCAACTTACCCTGTATAGAGATTTGATCCAACTAAAGTAACTGCCATAAATTATCCTTACTGCCCTTAAATTTTAAAAAATATCAAATCTTCATTATTCTTAAAGCATTTAAATACATTTAGATCACTTCAAAAAACAAAAGTAAATTCTTGCTTTTTAATGGTTCAATAAGGCTAAAATTTAAAAGTACCTTTAGATTAATGTTCTACATCTTTTTCTTGATAAAAAATGATTTCACATATTAAAATTTAGTGAAACCAATGCCAACATCTTTGTTTTTACTTAGATTATTCCAAATAATTTTTAACTCTATGAACCTTTTTATTACCTAAAACCAATAAAGTTTAATTTTTGAACATTGTAATGGATAACAATAAAAATAAATTTATATTTCTGAAAAATAAAGACGTTTTTAATAAAGCAAAGACGATGTTTAACATTAATCTAGAGGGACTTGTCAATTTTAGCCTTATTGAACAACAAAAAAGCAAGAATTGACGTCTATTTTTTTAAGTGATCTAAATGTACTTAAATGCTTTAAGAATAACAAAGCTTTGACATTTTTTTAAAATTTAATGGCAATATGGAAAACTAACTGCAGTTAATTTAATTCGATCTAATCTCTATACGGAGTAAGTAGGAAGAGCATGTTTTTTTCTATTTTTTTTTAATAGGGCTCTGCTTTCAAAATATTAAATAACTTGTAATTCTAAACAAGTTTTCCAAATAATATTTTTTTCTAAGTTCAAAAATGGAGGTAGTTTTTTCTTGTGTCATATTTGTTAATTGGCACCTACCTCGTATACGCTTTGGTTTATCTAAATTTTGATTAGTGTTTTGTGAGTTTCGGTGTATGCAGAGATTTTTATCAGGAATAAAATTTTATGAGATATCAAAAATAAAAAAGTTTTCCATATTATATTGTTTTAGTGTTACGTGTAGATGTTTGTGTTTTTTCAAGGTAAGCAAAAACAAAACCATATATTTAATGTTAAAGTAAAATCAAGGGGAAAAAATGTCGTGTCCTAACACCTATAATGCCTTAACACCTATTATTTTTCTAATACGTGACTTTTACCATATTTCGTCATATAAAATGACGCGCTCTTTTTATAAGGTTAAAGGTTATCCTAACTTATTTGGCAAATAATTCGCAATTATTTAATTAAAAATAATTTCATCATTTCTTTTCCTTTAACTGTTATCAGAATTTAACACCGAAATTGATCTAATTAAAACTTATCTTCATAGCTTTCACGCACATATTTTTTGCCTATAAATTATTTATTTTTGCAAACTTAGAATCAGAATACTATTCTTACGCTTACTGTCGTTATACTCTTAGCTATTCTCAAAGTTAGTGGCGCGACCAGAATATACAAGAAGTTGTATTTATTCCTATATTATTTAAATAAAACACCATCCAAGTTAAGAGAAGAAAGACTTTTATTTGGGAACACAACACAAATTGGCGCTGCGAACAGGATCCAGTCACTCTTCAGGAAGCATCTGAACTGGTGAAGTTTCAACTCTTTGGACTGGAAGAAAAGGACATAGTAAGTTCCCTTTTTTCTCCTCTTGTCCTTGTATTCATTTTGTGTCTTTCTTTTTGATTTTTTAAATTTATTTATATCTATATATATTTTTTTTTGGTCGTTAATTTATTTTATATAAAAAGAAGTGCCTTGTTTTTTCATACTTTGTGTGCATAATTTTTATTATTTTTAAATTTTTATCGTTACTTGCATTTTATCATGCCTGCCGATACGACTGGTGCTAGTGGCCAAGCCACAAATACCGAGGTAATAATGTCATTTTTTTGTTCTTTAATTAATAAATCTTTTGATGGGAATAGGTCTGATTTATACGAATTCATTTCAAATTGTGATAGTGCTTTTGCATTTGCTATCATCAAAAAGAAGCTTTAATGGCTTATACAATTTCTAAAATAACTGGGAGTGCTAGGGCTCAATTAAGGGATAAAACAATTAAACAATGGGATGAATTAAAATTATTATTAGTGTAACTATATTCTGATAAAAAAACATCACACTCAATTGATGGAAGAATTAAACACAATAAAACTAAATTCAGGGGAATCTGTTTTGTCATTTTATACACGTATAGATAAGTTAAGCACTAGGCTTTTAAACTCTTTAACATGCCCTTACGAAGACGAAAGGATCGGTAGACTGCAAACTATAAAAGAACTTTCAACTCAAAGATTTATATTACATTCTTTACCTGATATCTCAAGATTTCTTAGGGGCAAGGAACCTCGAAATCTTTTCGAGGCACTAAACTCTGCTTTAGAAGAGGAAAGGGCTCTTCAAATATCTAAATCTAACAAACCTATTTCCCATCATCATACAAAATTTTGTAACTTTTGTAAAACAAAAACGCATAATACGAGGGATTGCTTTAAGAAAAATCAGACGGTTCTATTTTAATAAACCTACAAATGGTTTCGTAAATTCAAATAAAAACGGAGAAAATCCGAATTCTATTAAAACCTGTAATTATTGTAAAAAACAGGGTCATTTAATTAATGAATGTTTCAAAAGAAATAATAAGCTTAATGCTTCTAATAATAATAATTATTCGAACAATTCGAATAATCAGAGAAATGTCTCTTTATCCGCGGAATCTCATTCAGAAATTTTTTAAACTCACAGGAGTCTCCAGGGCAATGCCGTGTCATGGGACTGGGCTCAATAAATAAAAATATTTCTCAAATCGGCAACTATAATATTCACTCTGAAAATTCTTTGTATACCGATTGTAGCAAACGCCTCGAGACGGCGCTATGTATCAGGGAATTTAAGGGATGAATATTCATGTTATGATATTTTTCTTAATGGTCAAAATAAAAATATTTATCTTGATACTTATTATAACCATACAAAACTAAGGTTTTTATTAGACACCGGTGCATCAATATCTTTAATTAAATATGAAAGTATTAAAAATCTTAGTCTAAATATTAATAAATCGGAGAAAATACTCCTCAAAGGCCTTACGAACACACCTATGGAAACTATAGGTAGTTGTTTCATAAATTTAAAATTTAATGCCCAAGACCTGTCTATAAAATTCTTTATCGTATCAACAGATACCAATATTTCTACATGATGGAATCATAGGCAATGACTTCTTATCTTCTCAAGGCGCGCTGCTAACTTTAAAAACATTACAATTAAAATTAAATTCGTTATCTTTCCCAATTAAATTATTTCAATATGATAATCATAACCATTCCGATTATTTTTATATTGAACCTAGGTCGGAGACTGTTATCGAAATTAATGTTGCTAATAAAGATATCTTAGAAGGCATATGTCCCGAAATTTTAATTACCGAAGGAGTTTTTCTTGCTAAAGCGTTATTAAGTGTAAATAACGGAAAAGCATTTACTACTGTTTTAAATACTTTAAATAAGCGAATAAAAATTAATGATATCACGGTAACTTTAGAACCTTTTAATACAAATACTTCTTTTATATTTTTAAATTCGGAAACAAATAATTTTTCTAATAAAAATAGATTAAAATCTTTACAGGAAAATTTAAGATTAGATCATTTAAATGCCGAGGAAAAATTCTCAATTCTTGACATATGTAAACAGTATAATGACATTTTTTATTTACCTAATGACAAATTAACTCATACTGACTTACTTAAACATGAAATTGACGTAACAGATACAACTCCCGTTAGTTCAAAAATATATCGTTTTCCAGAAATTCATAAAAAGAGCTCGATCGTCAAATTTCCAAAATGTTGACCCAGGGTATTATCCGAGAGTCTGTTTCACCTTATAATAGTCCATTATGGATAGTTCCTAAAAATTAGACGCGTCAGGTGAGCGCAAATGGAGAATTGTAGTAGATTATCGTCGTCTTAATCAGGTCACGACCAATGTCATTTTTCCGATTCCAAATATTGAGGAAATTCTAGATCAGTTAGGCCACTCTAAATATTTTTCCACACTTGACTTAGCTTCCGGTTTTCATCAGATTCAAATGAGCGAAAGAGACATCCCCAAGACCGCATTTTCTACACCTTCTGGTCATTACGAATACCTTCGAATGCCTTTTGGACTCAAGAACGCCCCAAGTACTTTTCAAAGGTTAATGAACGCTGCTTTGACTGGGTTGCAAGGTTTACAATGTTTCGTTTATCTAGACGACATAGTTGTTTTTGCAAGTTCCATCGAAGAGCACACTCAAAAACTTAAACATGTTTTCGATAGGCTAAGACTAAATCGTCTCTTACTTCAGCCAGACAAATGTGAGTTCATGCGAAAGGAAGTTACATATTTAGGTCATCTGATTAACGAAAAAGGCGTATCGCCAAATCCGGAAAAAATAATTGCTATTAAAAATTATCCAAAACCCGAAAATCCAAAGCAAATAAAACAATTTTTAGGACTTATAGGGTATTATCGTAGATTTATTAAAGATTTTTCCAAAATAGCAAAACCCCTTACTTCTCTTCTTAAGAAAGATGTTCCATATCTATGGATCAGTGAACATCAAACCTCTTTTGACTATTTTAGGGATATTTTATCTTCTAACCCTATTTTACAGTATCCCGATTTTAGCAAAGAATTTATTCTTACTACCGATGCTTCAAATTATGCGGTAGGTGCCATACTTTCTCAAGGTGAAATAGGTAAAGATTTACCTATAGCGTATGCATCTAGGACTCTTAATAAGGCCGAAATAAATTATGCAACTATAGAAAAAGAATTAGCCGCCATAGTGTGGGCTGTCAAGCATTTCCGTCCTTACCTTTATGGTAGGAAATTTACTATACTTACTGATCACCGGCCCTTAACTTGGTTATTTAATTGTAAAGATCCAAATAGTAGACTTATTCGTTGGCGATTAAAATTAGAAGAGTTTTCTTATGAAATAAAATATAAACCTGGTCGCATAAATTCTAATGTAGACGCTCTTTCGAGAAACCCTGTACAAATTAATTTGATAAAAACTTGTTTTCCATTAAGCTCCGAAACTTATAGCGATTTTATAAAATTTCATTATGTAAACGAAAAAATTCCTGATATTAAAATAATTAAAGATAATTTATTTTCGAAATCTCCTAATTCTATTTTTATATCTAAAGATTTGGACGAAAACAATGTGTATTTTTCTAATTTAAGCACAATTTATTATTTAAATAGTTTTAACCCCGATGACATCACTTTATATGACTCTATACTTTTAGAAAACGATCGACACAAAATATAGCTTTTATTTTCTCATTTAAATCATTTTGACAAAATAACTTATAACGATCTATTTTATTCATTACAAAATTTAAGAAAAAAATTATTAAAAAATAAAATTACTAAAATTCATTTAAAGAATTCTATAGAATATAACCCTAATTTAAAACAAGATATGTTTAACGAGTTATTAGACTTTTTATTTTCTAAAAATAAAATAGAAATTATTTTAGTAAACAAACCTAAATTTTGCCCAAAAGATAAATCGGAAATCAAACAAATTCTTAAAGAAAATCATGAATCTGCTCTAGCAGGTCATTCAGGCTTTTTACGTACTTATAGACGAGTAAAAGAAAATTATAAATGGACAAACATGAAATAGGATATAAAAACTTTATTAGAAATTGCCCATCTTGTCAAATCAATAAAAATTTAGGTAAACATCCTAAAGCACCCATGGAAATCACTACAACTAGTGAGAGACCTTTTCAGAGATTAGCTCTAGATGTCTTAGGTCCACTTTTAATCACAGAAAAAGGTAATAAATTCATTCTTACTATGCAAGACGACCTTACCACACATATTCTTATGCCATTCCTATACCTAATCATGAATCACGAACAATAGCCGAAAATCTTTTAAATTTTATCTGTCAATTTGGCATACCCGAAACTATTTTATCAGACCAAGGATCAGACTTTACTTCTTTACTAATAAATAATTTAAATAAACTTTTAAAATTAGGCATATTTTTTCTAGCCCTTACCATCCACAAACAAATGGCGCTTTAGAAAGGTCGCATTCTACCCTTAAAGATTACCTAAAATATTACATAAATTCTCAACAAAGCGATTGGGACGAGTTTTTACCTTCGGCAATGTTTACTTATAATACTCACTATCATAAATCTATAAATTTTACGCCCTTTGAACTCATGTTTGGTCATAAAGCTTATATACTACCTAATAGCCTGACATCTAAGATTGATTTTAAATATAGTTATAATGATTATTATTCTAACCTTATATTAAAAATGAACAAAAGTTTTGAATTAGCACGCCAAAACCTTATCAAGTCTAAAGACAATTCTAAAACCTATTACGATAAAAACGTAGAGGTTCATAATTTCAAAGTAGGAGACTTTGCCTATCTTTTAAATAAAGGTCCAAAATTAGGATTAAGCAGAAACCTGCAATCTAATTATAAAGAACCTTATAAAATTATTAAAATAAATGATAATCAAACAGTCAAATTACTTTTAAATAATAATAAAATTGCCACTTATCATCACAATTTACTGAAACCTTTTATTTCAGATGGCAATTTTAGCGATAGTAGCAATAATCCTTGCTAATTTCCCTTCTTTAATAACCTTCAAAGTTTACCAAATAAAACCAATAAATTTAAATTCTGGTATTTTTACTATCAAATTGGTTCTGCTAGAATCTTTCAAGATTATTTTACTTTATTATCTTTCTCAAATATAAGTATATACGAAGAAAAGCTAAAGCTAACTTCCAAAATGTATCAACTCTCGTTACCTTTATGTACCAACCCTCCGATAAATCAAAACAAAATAAATCAAAACAAAGATAAAAATATAAAATCAAAAAATTTCTTATTTTCTTGCAAAGAAAATTTAGAATTGCTACATCATAATATCGAAAATCTTAACGAAAAATATGACTCACTTTGCCACTTAACTGGGCATACTTTTGAGAAAATTCTTAAAAACACGGAATTTCGGTATAAACGTGTGTGTGTGTCTAGTATGCATTTAAATGGCTATTTGGCATACCTGACGCTGAAGACGCTAAATATTATTCGGAAGCAATTGGTAATATCTCTAAATCTAACCTACAAATGCAAGTATTGATGAAACAACAAGTGCACATAATTTCAGACGCAATTAACGATTATAATAAAACGGCACAAGCCCTCGCATATAGCGAAAAACAATTAAACCAAAATATTGAAAAATTTAATAAATTTGCAAATTCTACTTTAAAAAGAATTAATCAATTAACTTATGCACAAACTGTTACCGATCACTTAAATCTCTTATCTCAATTAACTAACGAATTAAACGAAGAATTCGATATTATAATATCAGCTATTCTTTTTCAAAACAAAAAAATATTTTGCATCCAGTTTGTTATTACTCCTAGACATTTGAGAGAAGAACTTTTAAAAGTAAAAATTCAATCAACTCTCGAGTTTCCTTTTTCTTTAGAAGACATAAATAATGCACACAAATATTTCGATATTTGTGGACTTTCTGTCATATATACAAATAAAATTTTAATTTTTGCTATGGAAAATACCTTTGGTAACAAAAGACACATTCCAAATTTACAACCTTATCCCTATTCCTGCCTTAACAACTAAAAACGTATATTCCTATATCGATCCATCCGTTCCTTACCTGCTACTAAGCAACACAAGGACGTACTACAGCGAACTGCAGGACCTAAGTAAATGCAAAACTAGTCCACCCAATGACTACATATGCACCAATGTCATCACGCACCTGGTGAAAGAACGACCCACTTGCGAAACAGTATTAAAAATTGGTCAACCCAAGAAAAATTCCAGCATCTTACCAAACGAGAACAGCCAAGATGGAAGTCGAGATATGGCATCCCCTAAGTGCAAATCAATGGCTCTACGTCATTTCTTCGCAAGGGTCTGCAACCATTAACTGCGATAATGTTAATAGGATGGTAGACCTTAACCTACAAGGAACAGGTATCTTCAGCTTGCAATCGAAGTGCAAATGTTATACTTCTATCAACCCTGCTGACCGCTACATCCAATCAAACTTCAAACTACACCAATTACATACCGGCAGTAGATATTACCACTGATGATTGTTGTCTTGATAAGCAAGAGTACCTAAATATAGAAAATAATGGAACCCATTAAACTAACTAATTTAAATCTAAACGAATTACGTCCTGCTCAAAGCAAATTGAAACAGTTTGATGCCGAATTAACCCATAGGATCAACAATAGGGTGGAGTGAAAACTGCATCAAAAAACAAAAATTCTTAAATCAATTGGCCTATATGTGGAAAAGTTGCCTAATACAATGGTGTATTCTAGAAAAAAAAGTGGCTCAAAATGTTTTCATCTTCTACTGCCCATTTGACCTTGAAATTTCAAACGTATAAATGTATTTTCTTTTTATTGTTGTAACGCAGCTCTTCACTTATTTTCATCAAAAATCTGAAATGAATGCATTTTTGATGCAAATAACCCAGAACTCACCGCGTGGAGGTAGCTGCATATCGAGTTCCACCGCCCTCCCACCCTTTTATGTCATTTTGTGACTAATTTACATTAAAAACTTGAAGGTATTGACTTTTTGTCTCAAATACTGGCAAACTATCTCTAGAAGCAATTCGTGCTCTTATAAATCCATCCCTTGCTGTA
Source organism: Listronotus bonariensis (assembly GCA_014170235.1). Classification (NCBI taxonomy): domain Eukaryota; kingdom Metazoa; phylum Arthropoda; class Insecta; order Coleoptera; family Curculionidae; genus Listronotus; species Listronotus bonariensis. Next base: position 42,518 of record JACEGR010007027.1, read on the forward strand.
TTTCCACATACAGCAACTGACGCTTCTGTTACTAGTTTGATACACCTTTCCACTGCTTGCGTGTGGCATGGAAATTTTAATATTTCAATTTCCGCTGGAACATCTGAAATCATTTTTTCCAAATCTTCATTGGAAATACGTTTTGTTAGGGGAGGTTCTGTTATTGTTGTCGACTGCCAGTCAATCATATCTATGTAGTCTTCAGCTTCAAAATTTAAAGCTGGCAATTTGAATTCCCGTATTTCTTGTTGGTTTGCTGTTTTTCTACATTTCAATAATCTTCTGAGTCCTAATTCTCTCACTGTTTTGCGACTATCAGCCAACATAGCCAATAATATATTTTCAGGATGACCAAAATAGCCGTTCCTTTGAATAACTGGGTCTACAATTTTTCTTAAATCTTTCGGTAAAAATCTTGATTTTTTAATCATACCAAATAAATGCTGGCTCCCATATCGACATGATGGTTGGATTTTGATTTCAAACCATGTGGTGGCATATACTTTCATGACATATTCTGTTAGAATACTTAGATTTTGTGATGGTTTTACTGTGGAGACATATAATCGTAAAATCCGGTTAGCGGTCGTAAGCCATCTGGAATGAGCCATTTTACCTGGGTTCCTTTTCGACAAGTTGAAAGAGATGCATCCTTTTGAAATGGCATTACAAATTTCATATAGGTATTGTTGGTCGGTGCTAAGTTGATCAGCAGTGATTTTAGGCAAAGTAATTTCTATTCTTTTAAAATTTGTAGGTTGTAAGGTTTCGCATTTTTCTAATTGCTTTCCTATCTCGCCACGGAAGCCTTTTGGACCAGTTGTTTTTCCGTCCAAATGTTGCAACAAATGTCTTAAAGGTAGTTCGTTTGCATGCAATTGACAAACAAACCATTGTAGGGATCGATCCAGCGAAAGCTCAAGCTGTCTAATAATTCCATTCTTAGAACCGGTATTTACTGCTGTGCCATCACATCCTATAGCCTGCAAGTTAGAAACATCAAAATTATGTTCCAAAAATTCTAGAATGCTTATCTTTATAATTTGCGAACTTCCTGATGTAGGGGTCAAATGACCTATGTATTTGGATCCTGGAAAAAGTTTCTTCTCAGCTAATTCTCTAAACAAAACAACCTGTTTTGAATTATTAATTTTACCGTCCTTTTTCAATCGTTTCATAATATTACGATATTTACTGTGATATTCTCGAATTTTATGTAATATTTGTTGGTCTGATACAACACAAATGGAACTTTTCTGCCACAAGTTTTTTAAGTCTTTTATTAAAGGGGAACATCGGCGAAACTAGGTCTTTGTTTATTTTGTTGTTGTACAAGTTCTTGTCGAAGATATAAATAATATTTTATAACATCCGCGTAGGTCGGCAACACATTGTTCTCAAATGGTTTTGGTAAACCAAACACAGGGCACAATGAATCACGTCGCGTAAAAGACATTTTTTGCATACGAGCGTAATGGCGCCAACTGCTCTAATGCTGCAAAGCCACTAAAACAATTCGTCAATATAAATCAGCCCGTAGACCATTCGTGACTCTACGACCTCAACCGATTTGTTGCGAAGGAGTTCGTGGACACAGGTTTGCCTCGTTGGCGCCGAGCTGGAGTCAAAACGCACGCAGTATTTTTTGCAAGGTCGTTATATTGGGTCGTTATTTAGTTCTGAAAACGTTTTTTAATACTTCTAGTACGTAAGCATTCAGTAATAACATTTGATAGGATATTAGCGACAGTAAAACAAAATAATTTTTATTTTTTTAATATTGGGTAAATGCTAATTTTCAAAGCTGTTTGGGCAGTACAAGTTTTATTTTGATTGACCCCAGATTTTTGTGGTAAATACTGGTAGTAAAGGGCAAGTTTTCCACATATAGGCTTTACGGAATTATAAAAAAAAATTTCGCTCCACCCTAATCAACAACCCTTTTCAGTTACCTCACTCAAAATGGTACAATATACTTCTTGGTATTCTTGGTTTCGTTGCCACTATAATTGGCCTATATTGCTGCTGCAAGTCTTGCAGAGTGCCCCTCTTACGCATATTATGCCGATGTTGGTCAAGGAGCATAAAACAGCTGTTGCAGTTCAATAATCTGCGTAAATAGCCACAACCAAGTCACAAACAGCCAAATTGCCACCACCAGCCTCGACCCAGTAGAAGCCTCCAGAAACACGATTTTCAGATGACCACGGCTTCCTACTCCGAGAACTGACCGTCCAATAAATCATTTACTGATTATTATTTATTTAATTTTAAGATATATACATATTTTTAACCTATAAACGTTTTGGTGTTTTACTAAATTATTAGGCTTTTGGTAAAACACTAATTAGAGGAGGAGTTGTCGTGTCCTAACAACTATAATGCCTTAACATCTGTTATTTTTGTAATACGTAACTTTTACCATCTTTCGTCATATAAAATGACGCGCTCTTTTATTAGGTTAAAGGTTATCCTAACTTATTTGGCAAATAATTCACAATTATTCAATTAAAAATAATTTCATCATTTCTTTTCCTTTAACTGTTATTAGAATTTGACACCGAAATTGATCTAATTAAAACTTATCTTAATAGCTTTCAGGCACATATTTTTGCCTATATATTATTTATTTTTGCAAACTTAAAATCAGAATACTATTCTCACGCTTACTGTCGTTATACTCTAAGCTATTCCCAAAGTTAGTGGCACGACCAGAATATACAAGAACTTGTATTTATTCCTATTTTATTTAAAGTTAAGAGAAGAAAGAGTTTTATTTGGGAACACACAAAAAAATAAAGAAAAAAAATATATATTTATATATTTTATATATATTATATGTATATATACTTATATATATCTCCAACACGGCGCAGACCCCGGGACCAGCCAAGCGGTACAATCTTTGATCCCAGAACCGTATAAAAGGCGACACCACAAACCGAAACCTTAGTCAATCATCTGACACTACTTATATAGCATTAAAAATGTCAAGTGCGATCTTCACAAGGAATAAAAATGACCAACGGATATAATATACTCCCGAAATGACACCGCTACACATTCATCTATACGTGAAATTCAAAGTTCAATGCGTTTTAAAAGAGGTTAAATCCACCCAAACACTTGCTGAAGAAGAAAACAACCATTGAAAATACCGAGGTAAATAAAGAAATAACAAAGAAATCAATATGGACTTTAAAAATTTATTTGGTGGTAATGGCTACTGCATTAATGTAATACTTGAATTCTATCATTGTTGGCAAACATCACTACAAAAAATACATTTTTCTATATCTAAAATTCATATTGGGGTACCAACTGTAAGATCGTAAAAGCATTTTAGTACGTACAATCCCATTATGTTGTTTATAAAATAAATTTAAAATATCTTTTGCAATGCTTTAGGAATAATGACTTAATTGCCTACTATAGTACAATTTTTCTCAACCGAAAGTTCATTTCCACGTTTAAAATAGGGCTTTAAATTCTCATTTTTAATAAAAGGCCAACCAGACATTATTAGGTTTTTTACTTAAATTACCAATAAATCTTAGTTGTTTTTCTGCTAACATCCACATATTTTGAAGGCGTTCTTAATTGTTAATAATATTAAGATAACATAAGATATAAGACATTAGGATACGATAAGATATTATAAGTTAACAGTTTAACTACAAAGCGAAGCCAGGATAGGTTTAAACAACTACTGAGTCAAAATTTCTTAAGCGGGTCACTAAATATCAACAATTCGATTTTAATGTTTTTGTCGACATATTTTGAAAGCTTTATGGGTTGAAAATAATACATACCGGTTTGAAAAAAGTTTAATTTTTTAAAAATTCATGAGTGATTAACTATTTTGGGTACTATTTTTGTAAAATACAATATATTAGCAAATAATTACTGGATTTTAATGAAAATTGTTTTGGGCGTGCTAAGGAATAGTAGATGAACAAAACAATAGATGTTGCAAAAGAATTTTGTTTATAGAAAATTTTAGTAGATGATCAAAACAATAGATGTTGCAAAAGAATTTTGTTTATAGAAAATTTTGATTCTCTCTTACCAGAAAAAAGATATAATCGCTTTAATGCGGCTAAGACCGGATTATTATTAAATAAGCCAATTCAGCGATTAAATGTACTAAACAGCGGTAAAAGCGGACGCGCTACTCTAAGCTCTGTGTCTTTACGCTGAGTTTTCGTGTATACTTTCACCTCCTGTGGTCTTCTAGGCTTAATATAACTGGTGTGTAGCGCATTAAAGCATTTATATATTTTTTCTGGTCAGAGAGCACAAAAATTTTCTTGTGCCATTATTTAGTTAATAGATTAACGAATATTTTTATATAAACAAAATTTTTCTACAACACCGAAAAGCTATCAAAATTTTCACATGTTTATTATAAAACTAATTATTTATAAGCATTTATTATCTTTTTGGCCATTTTTTTGTTTCTCTACTATTCATTAGCACATAAACCAATTTTTATCGAAATTCAATAATTATATGCTGATATATTGTAAATTATAAAAGAAATACCCGAAATTTTTAATCACTCATAAATTTTCAAGAACTTTTAACCTATGAAGCTATCAAAATATGTTAGTAGATGGTCCTAATAAAGAGGTGTTTACTTCCTTGGAAATGTTACTAGATTCTTTATCCAATAGTGTTCCCAAAAATAGTTTTCTTGTTGGAACAATCCATAAAGATCTTAGGCTTTTATAGAAATCTAGCTAGGCTGGATGTTCACATATTTCCACACCTCACCAGTGTAGATAGCTCAAGCATATAGCGTGTTCAACTTCTCCTTGAAAACAGTTTTAATAAATCTAGTAGTAACAAAAAGTAAAGGTTAGGTTAAAATTTGCCTTCTTTAAACTTCAATTTCACCTTCATATATATACAGTGTCTTATAATTTTATCGGTTGGTCAGCAAGAATATTGATTGATTATTTGTGTTTTTAGTGACTTATAAATTTAAACCTGTCAATATATTTTACAGGTTGAAAACTTGTTATTTTTGTAATTGTGATCTATTGTGAGTGTTTTTGCATTTTTAAGCCTAGTCACAAAAGTTTTAGTCTTTAAACATGACTAAGAGTCTAAGATCCAGCATTAAAAAATAATACCCTTATCTCTTAATTGAAAGAAATAATATTTTTTAGGCGGATTTTAATGTAATGAATGCAAGTGAACACCCTCTGCCAGCATAGGACTGCTACAATTAATAAAAAATAATTAATTAATACTTAATTTATTTATAATTGTTAATTGCATGAACCAAACAGAAAATGTTCTCACCTGGCTGCAGGTAAATGTAGCAGCCATAGAGATGATGCTTACTACAACAAGGTTTATAATATACTGTTCGGTACAGAAAATTAACATTTATTGTATTTATTTATTTATTTTTCTTTATTTCAAATTACATTTAGCACTACATTAAATGCAAGAACAAATATAAAATGAAATGACGTCACAAAAAAATACAGTTAACCTTAAACAATACTATTACTATAGAAACATTTCTTACATATTCAAATAATCTTCTATATTGTAGGGCTCCAAATCAATAAGTAATTTTCTTAACTTTTTTAAACATTTTTTCATTCAATATACACTTAATATTAACACTTAATTTATTATAAAATTTAATACTAGAGTAATATGGACTTTTCTCAAACAAGGTTAATCTGTGAATAGGATAGTTGATGTTGCTTGTACGGGTATTGTGTTCGTGTTGAACGTTAGTATTAAATTTATCTCTGTTTTTAAAGAAAAACATAACTGCATTAAAAATGTACAATGCATACACAGTCATAATTCCTTTATCTTTAAACACCCCTCTACAAGATTGCAAATACGACATACCGAAAATTATCCTTATTACTCTTTTTTGTATTACAAAGATATCTTGTACCTTTGTATTTGATGCCCAAAAGATTATACCGTATCTCATGGTAGACTCAAAATTTGCAAAGTACAAAGTTCTTCTGGCAGTCACATGTAAGTATTTTAGCACAATACGAAAGCAGTAACATATTTTATTTAATTTTTCACCAAGTTGTTCTATATGTCCTGACCAATCCAAGAATTCATCAATGTGTATACCTAAAAACTTTGTACTTTTTTCGACCGCTAAAAATGTACCATTAATATTTATTTCCTCAGGTTTATCGTTTTTGTTAAGCTTAGTCCTAAATAATAGAATGTTTGTTTTTTTCTCATTAACTAATAATCTGTTTCTGTCAAACCAGTCTTTTGTTATTTTAAATATTTGGTTTCCACTTTCTACCAGATTCGGGATCTTGGATGCTCCCACTAATAAATTTGTGTCATCAGCGTATGATGTTAATCTGTCATTTGGGGTTTCCACTTCAATATTTAAATCGTTGGTAAAAATAATAAATAAGATGGGTCCCAAAATGCTGCCCTGTGGGATACCCAAACTACTTTGTGAAATGCGAGATTTGCAGCTTGTATTGTCCTGTTTTATAGCTACCCTTTGTGTCCTGTTACTGAGGTATGATTCAAACCACTTTAGAGCATTGTCCCTGATGCCATATAAATGCATTTTCTTAAGAAGTAGATTTCTATCTAAGCAGTCATAAGCTTTTGATAAGTCTAGGAATATTCCCATTGCCATTTCGCCCCTCTCCAAATAATTCAAAACTGCCAGCGTGAACTGGAAAATAGCAGTTTGAGTGGATCTTCCGTCTAGATACGCATGTTGGTTTCTGGAAAAAATGTCTTTCATAAATGTCATAAGTTGATCACTCATCACCAACTCGAATAGCTTTGAATAACCAGGCAGTAAGCTAATAGGTCTAAGATTATCAAAAACGTCCTTATCTCCTTTGTTTTTATAGACTGGTTTTATTAACGCTAGTTTTAATTGATCAGGGTATATACCTTTTCTTAGAGAGTTATTTATTATGAAACACATTACATCTACAATAACTGGTAAGCTGAGCTTTACTATGCTTGTAGGTATTTCGTCATCTCCGGAGCTATTTTTATTTTTAATTTTTTTGATAACAATATAAGATCATTCTGTGAAACTACTTTTAATTTAAAAACCTTGTCATTTGGAACAATGTTGGAGTGCCAATCTGTATTGTTCAGCTCCCTTAAAAGATCAGGTACAATATTTAGTAAATAATCATTGTAGTTGTTCGATACTTCCTCAGCATTCCCAGTAATTGTAGATGTACTTGTTTGTGATTTACCTGTCATTTCTTTAAAAATCGACCACATACATTTATTTTTATTGTCCGAACTCCTAATTCTATTCTCATAGTTTATTGATCTACAATTTACTAACATAGTATCATATTCTTTCTTTACAATTTTGTACATTTCACTGTAGGCATGATTTTGTTGTTTTAATAACAAAAGCACATCTAACCTATTTTTTAAACATTTTACTTGTTCGTTACTTTTAAATAAATATTGGTTTTTGTGTTCTCTGGTTTACTAACTTTTGGGAAAACTGTGGTTAAAAATTGGTACAAGTATATTCATAAAAGCGGACCATTGACCATTTACGTCAGACCTGTCAGTATTAAACACATCAGACCATTCTGCCTCCTTTAAATTTTGAACAAAATTTTCTTATTTTCTTCTGAGAAGAATCTTTTATAAACTGATTTTACATTTTCTTTTTATTTTTAAAAATGATCTTTTAAGCAGTATGATCTGAAATAACTGTGTTTATAATGCTACTTTTAACAAAATGAATGTTTACATTAGTGAAAATATTATCTATACAGCTGGTTAACCTAGTATTTTCCATAATGGTAGGATAAAGCTGAAATGAATTCATTATTGATAAAAAAATTGTTCTAGTTTTATTGTTTTTAAGGAGTTCAATATTAAAGTCACCTGCAAGGAGTACATATTTCTGTTCTTCTACTATTTCTGATAACAGTTCCTCCATTTTTTGAAAAAATACAATTACATCGCCACTAGGGGGCCTATAAATTGCTATCACAATGTACTGGTCACTTTTTATCGCACATTCTACTGCCGCACACTCAAATTGTCCACTTACAGCAAGTCGATTTAGTTTTTTCCGAACTTTCAATTTTATGGTTTTTTGCACATACACTGCTGCACCTCCATATCCTTCAGTCCGACAAAAAGCTGAAGCCAGCTTAAAATTGTTTATCACATATGTCTGTAAATGTTCCAACTTTTTCCAGTGTTCTGAAATACAGAGGAATTTACATTCTTTATTATCCTCAAGTAAGTGATTTACCTGATCTAAACAATTTCCTATGGATTGTACATTATGATGAATGAGACTAGAGTTTTCAGTGTTTATTTTCTTCATTTTCTTATTATTATCAGTAGAAAATAAAATGACATTACTAAGTTGAGGTAAACTTGTATTTGTTACAAAAAATGCATATCACTGCTGCTATCATAAACTGCTGCTCAATTCAACTGCAACTGGAAATTTTTTTGGTAAATTTCAAATCGTTATTACTCTTAAATAAAATGCAATAGCAAAATGCGGCTTTTACTGTTTTGTAGGATAACTTTTTGGAAAAAATGGCCATTTCACTTTGTCTAAATTTTCACTTGTTTTTATTCTACAGGGTGTAATGGAAAAGTCCGGTTTTTACAAAAACTTTGTCAAGAGCGACATTCTACAGAAAAAATAGTTTTTAATTTTTAATTATATAGTGTTATTCAGTAGACCATTTTGAAAAAACATGTTTGTCAGATTTTTGATATCTGCTCCATTTTTCATGTTATAATTTTTTTTCAAAAAATTGATTTTTTTCATATTGTACTCCCTGTATTTAACAGTTCATCAAAGCGATTAATTTTTTAGATAATTTTAAATGTACATAAGTACCCTTTTAAAACTGTATTAGAATTTTATTTCTAAAAAATTATTAACGCGTCAGTAGCGTCGCAAATGTAACTAAATTGTATTTTGGTAAAATTTCAATTCCCAAAGTTTCAGTGAGCACCACATATTTTGTATTTTAGATTTTAATTATTTCTTTACAATTTTTAGACACTACGGACATTTATCTCGGGACGGTTTTTTACTTTTTTAAAAAAGTCATCAGTGGCGTAGATATAATTTTTCTTCTGAATGCTCTTTTTACTTGCCAGAGGATTATTGCATGGAAGTAATAATTTGTAATTCGGGTTATTTTAGGGCATTTATCGATTAGCTTAGAACAAACGTTAACATTTTTTGAAATCTTAGTAAATTTAGAAAAAAATATACAGGGTGTTTCGAAAAATTAAAGCTTCCACATTTGTATTTTTTTTATGAAAAACAGGGTGTGAGTCCTTAGATGATTTTACGAAGAAAGTTCAAATAAACTTATGTTCTGACTGTCCTAACTTTTGAGATACAGGGTGTGACTCTTAAAAAATATATATCTTTTTTATAATAACTGTGATACTACTCTACAAATTTTAATAAAATGTGGTACACAGCCACTACACATTAGGGGGCATTTTTAAAAGTAAAATATTTGTATCTCTTTTTCAGTGGCGTTCGAGCGGGATTTAAATTAAATATTTTTTAAAGAAAATCATAGTACTCCACTGCTTTTTTGAAACAAAAATTATTCTTACAATTTCCATTTACTTTTAAGCAAATTTAATATTACGTTATTCTTTTGACCGACGAATTTGGTATGCTACCTTTATATTTTCATTTGCTTGATTAATAAATAAATTTGTTTTATTAATTAATTATTAAAATTAGATTGACTTTATTGGGTCCAGTGGCGTCTCGGTGGGCACCAATACCATTATTGAAAAAAAATGTACGCCACTGGCTTTTTATGTAGTTTTTATACTTTTTTCCTATGATGCAACTAAAAATAAAACTTTTTAGTATTGTCCATTTTTGCAGAAACAAAGCAGCACCGACATAACTTTATAGGAACTTTTCTTCATAAAGTTTTCTACCGTAGTTGGGAAATATATTGGTATTTTAATTTGGAAATAAGTCTTTTTTAAGGTACGAGTAAGAGATTAGATTAGAGATTTAAAATGCAGGTACTTACGTTTTTTAAAAAATAAACCTTGCCACTTTTACCAAAACACTAATAAGGCATTTTTATTAATTTTGACAATATATGAACATGCCGAGAAATGCTTCATATTTTATTAAGTAAAAACTATTCGTCGGGCAAAAGAATAACATGATATCAAATTTGCTTAAAAATAAATGGAAATTATAGGAATAATTTTTGTTTCAAAAAAGCAGTGGCGTACAATGATTTTCTTTAAAAAATATTTAATTTAAATCCCGCTCGAACGCCACTGAAAAAAGATAAAAATATTTTACTTTAAAAAATGCCCCCTAATGTATAGTGGCTATGTACCAAATTTTATTAAAATTTGTAGAATGGTATCACAGTTATTATAAAAAAGGTATATATTTTTTAAGTTTCACACCCTGTATCTCAAAAGTTAGGACAGTCAGAACATAAGTTTATTTGAACTTTTTTCGTAAAATCATCTAAGGGTTCACACCCTGCTTTTTATTTAAAAAAAATACAAATGTGGAAGCTTTAATTTTTCGAAACACCCTGTATATTTTTTTCTAAAATTACTAAGATTTAAAAAAATGTTAACGTTTGTTCTAAGCTAATCGATAAATGCCCTAAAATAACCCGAATTACAAATTATTACTTCCATGCAATAATCCTCTGGCAAGTAAAAAGAGCATTCAGAAGAAAAATTATATCTACGCCATTGATGACTCTTTTAAAAAAGTAAAAAACCGTCCCGAGATAAATGTCCGTAGTGTCTAAAAATTGTAAAGAAACAATTAAAATCTAAAATACAAAATATGTGGTGCTCACTGAAACTTTGGGAATTGAAATTTTACCAAAATACAATTTAGTTACATTTGCGACGCTACTGACGCGTTAATAAATTTTTTAGAAATAAAATTCTAATACAGTTTTAAAAGGGTACTTATGTACATTTAAAATTATCTAAAAAAATTAATCGCTGTGATGAACTGTTAAATACAGGGAGTACAATATGAAAAAAATCAATTTTTTGAAAAAAAATTATAACATGAAAAATGGAGCAGATATCAAAAATCTGACAAACTTGTTTTTTCAAAATGGTCTACTGAATAACACTATAGAATTAAAAATTAAAAAATATTTTTTTGTAGAATGTCGCTCTTGACAAAGTTTTTGTAAAAACGGACTTTTCTATTACACCCTGTAGAATAAAAACAAGAGAAAATTTACACAAAGTGAAATGGCCATTTTTTTCCAAAAAGTTATCCTACAAAACGGTGAAAGCCGCATTTTGCTATTGCATATTATTTAAGAGTAATAAGGATTTGAAATTTACCAAAAAATTTCCAGTTGCAGTTGAATTGAGCAGCAGTT
>JACEGR010007028.1:0-53909 GCA_014170235.1 Listronotus bonariensis
TTTAAAATTTTAAATGGAATACTCCATTTTTTATTATTGTTATTGATTGCTTGTATCAACTTTATTATGACCTGATATTATCGTTTTTTTACTCCCGTTAATTTTGAAGATATGGCATCAAACTTGAATACAGGAACGACTCGGTATTGTCAATTATCTCAAAAACGGTCCAACCGAAATTTGTTAAAATTAGTACAGGGGAGTAACTGGACATCTTAAATTCAGGAATTGCAATTGCTTTGTTTCATAATTAAATTTCCTTGTTCCCTTTCTTTGGCTTTTTTCAATACGTCTTGGATACGTCGCAAAAATTATATTCATAAATTTAGAAGGTCCAGTTTCACCCCTGTAGTAATTTTGACGAATATTGATGATGGATCTTTTTTAGATATTTAACCATACCTAGCCGTTTTTGTATGAATTTCGGAAAAAGCATGATGCCATATCTCCAAAATTGACAAAGGTTAAAAAACGATAATATTAGGTCATAATAAAATGAATACAAGCAGTTGATTAAAAAAATTAAAATAGGGTATTCCATTTAAAATTTTAAAATTCCCTAACCTACAGAAAAAACTATAAACATGGCAACCTACCCTACAATTTTTTTTTCAAGTTCACTTATCCCTTGGTACAAACTTTGGATCATTTATATTTGACGGTTGATAAGATAACCCACCGTTCCGGTTTTTTCTACTAGTCCTGTATTTTTGAACGTTATACGCTTTTTATTAAATTTTTGACCCCAGTTTAATCAGCAGCTTTGCTTTTTTTTACTTTATTTATCTCTTAAAACATTTATTAAAATCTAATTTTTCATAGAAATATACAAGTGTGAAAATCGATGATTGCACTTTGAAGAGGAACAGGATTACATCTTAGAAAAAAAAATAATTTTCCATGTTTTATCAGCAATGAATTTCGAAACTCTATAGATTATTCCATTGTAAATAAGTATTTTTGAAGTCCTTGCTTTTTATCAGTAATATTGTAACTTAAGTATACGTGACAATAATGGAAGTGTAAAACATTGTAAAAAAATATTTAAGTGCTGGTCATAGGTTCAAGTTTTTCCTTGATTTATTTAAAAAAGTGTAATTAGCGATTTATTGAATTGCGACATTATATTGTCTTTTAATGGGTAATTCTGGTAAAACCGTAATAAAGTACAGTAGAACTTCGGTAATCCGGACAGATATAGTTTAGGTATGTCTGAATTAGCGAATTCTCCGGATTACCGAGGTAGTGCTCATAATAAAGAACTACTTGATTTTTAAGCGTTATTTATTTTAACATAACCTCTAAATTTAACAAATCGGCAAAGTACGTATACCGGGTGATGCATCGCCGGGTGGGACATAGGAAATCCCATGTAATTTTTAATGGGGTCAATTATTGGCTCCCCTAATTATTTTAGAGAAAAATTCTATTGATAGTTTATTGAAGAGCATGCAAATCTACTGTCCATGGTAAAAACTTTAGATTTTTCGGTTAACCCGTTTGCTAGTTAGATGCTAATATATTTTTAAAAATTGTTACATTATTATTGCCTCATATTTATGAACAACAATAAAAATACCAGTTAGCGTGACATTACGTTGTCATTTTGAAATTTATTGCTTTATTATTATCAAAAAATCGTAGTGAAAAGATTAAAGTTGTATTTATATAAACGAATTAAGTTAAGTTAAACTAAACTAGAGTAACAAATTTCAAAAACTTATGACATTTATAATATTTACAGCTTCAGAGTTCATAAAATTGTCTTCTTACATTGGCTAACTGGTAAATTGAAATTTTATTGCATTTTGCAGAAATAGCATTTTTTAACTCATCTAGATTAGAGTAATTTTAATCCTTGTATATAATGCTTCTTAAATGGCCCCAGAGGAAGAAGTCATTTGGCGAAATATCAGGAGACCTGGCTGGCCAATTTATGGTGTGATGTAGGCCAATAACATTTCCATTAAAAGCATTGTGTAAATATTCCCGAACAGCCAGGGTATTATGTGCCGGCAGCCATCCATTTGGTACCAAATTTCTTGATTTTACCTAGATACATCATTAAAAGCGGGTAAAATTAGTTCTTCAAGTAGTTTCAAATAAAATTCTGCATTCAAATTTTGATTAAGTAAAAATGGTCCAATAATATGTTGTCCGAAAATCCCCGCCCAAACATTTACTTTTTGTGGATATTGCGTCCTCGTTTTGACAAATCTGTGTTGGTTTTCTTTGCTCCAGTATCGGTAATTTTGATGATTGGGTTCATTGTTTAACGTAAATGTGCACTCATCAGTAAAACAAATATTTCTTAAAAATTCCCTGTCCATGTTTGCCCTTTCCATCATGTCAAAACAAAATTCCTGCCCTCGTATTTCATCCCCATCCCTTAGCTCTTGATGTCTTTCATATTTGTATGAAATGTATTTATGCCTTTTCAAAATCCGGAGCACTGTTGATTGATCTTTTCCTATGATATCCTGAAGTTTCCTTGTACTCACCTTCCCTTCATTTTCTTCCACGTGCGATAAAATTTCCAAGTCTCTATCATCTTTTACATTTTCTTCTCCTTGATACTCCCTAGCTTCACATCTGCAGTTATTTATCACTGTGCCTTTGGTCTCAATTTTTTGATAGTCCTATCGACTGTTGATTTTCAGGGTATCGGTCTATTCGGATACTGAGCAGCGAACATGTCTGACACCTTTTGGTAACTATTTCCTTGATGGTACCATTTAATCATCAATACTTTTTCTTCAGTAGTATAACTCATGGTTAATCTTTTCGCTCTACGATTTTTTGATAATAATAAAGCACTAAATTTCAAAATGACAACGTTATGTCACGCTAACTGGTATTTTTATTGTTGTTCATAAATATGAGGCGATAATAATGTAAACAATTTTTAAAAATATATTAGCATCTAACTAGCAAAAGGGTTAACCGAAAATTCTAAAGTTTTTACCATGGACGTAGATTTGCATGCTCTTCAATAAACTTCAATAGAATTTTTCTCTAAAATAATTAGTGAAGCCAATAATTGACCCCATTAAAAATTACAAGGGATTTCCTATGTCCCGCCCAGCGATGCATCATCCGGTATACATATGTAATTAAAAAATATAAATATAGTGAAACTTAAATAAAAAAATCCAAATGTCTGCAATGTACTTATATCTAATGTTGGACGCCAAATAAAAACTAATTCACACTAATTTTACAAGTCTACACGGATAAGGTTTACAAAAGGAGAAATAAACCAAAAATTCGAAAAAAGTTATTTTCCTTAAAAAGTTTTGCTTGTAAAAAAATATAATTTACGAACAGAAAATATTGATTTTGCATACAGGGTTTGCAAAACCTCAAGATTTTTCTCAAAGAGTAAACTACCCTATTTTTTTAGCCAAATGTTAAAGAGAAAATTTATTAAGGATAACATTTTTAATCGGTATGTACAATAATACAAAATTTTAAGGAACCCAATAATTTGACTAAAACCCCTTGATCACATTCGTTTACAGCTTAAAAATTGTGTTGTGTAGGAATTTGGTAGAAGCAGATGTTTGAAAAGCAAATTATAAAAGATTTTAATAAAAAAATTTAAAATAAGTTATTTTTGATAACTCCGAAATCAAATTTATAAAACATTTTGATACCCTTGCAACATTTATAACCTTATTTAAAATGACATTTTAAATACATTTTCTAATAATATTTTGCATAAAAACTAAAAATAAAGTTTATTCTTGGGGGAAAATCATGTTTTTCAAGTTTTTGCGTATTCTGTATACAAAAACAACATTTTCTCTTCGTGAATCATAATATTTTTTCAAGACAGAATTTTTATAAAGATAACTTTCTCTCGAAAAATGAAATTTTTTATCCATTTGTAGCTAAGCTTTGTTTACTTTTTTACATTAAGTCCTAATTTGTCGAGCCTTTTGGCAAAGTGTCCGGATTGTAGAGGTAAAATTCTGAAAGTGTTCGAACCCTACCGGGTGTCCAGATGACTGAGTGGCCGGTTTACCGGGTGTCCGGTTTGTCGAACTTGTACTGTAATAGTAGTATAGCAAGTATAAGTATTAAGTGACAAAGAAAGGCAACATATAGTATATACAGTGTGTCCCAGGATAGGCGTTACAAGAGGACAAATGGACCAAAAATTCGCCACTTTGGGAAAACTGGTCGCATAGTCCAAAACTAATAAATACAAAATTTTACTTTAATTATTATTATAATTAAAAATGTTAGAAATTTCCAAAATAAAGTACTTTTATTTATTTAAATATAAGAAAATTGTAAAAGTAAATGTGAGAATTGAACTGTACGTGATAAAAAGTAACTTTTGTTTCGAGCAGGTAATAACATTGGCAATTCATCGAGATCTGTGGCAAGACCACATGACTTTCAGTTTAAGTTATGAAGAACCTCCTTCATGCACAGCAAATATTATAATAAATTTGCATTTTTTTTTACAATTTAACCAGTTTGTATTTCATATTTTCTGCATTTTAATCTTCAAACTGTTCTGTGCAACCTCCTCTACATCATGGGTGGCCAACCGGTCGATTGCGACTATTAGTCCAGTCGATCGTAACAAGGCAAAACATATGAATACATATTACACACTGCACAATGATATTAGCTTTGTTCGCGGGTCTAGTAATGAACTGATTCTGAACCAGAACCGAACTGGTTTAGAATTGTTTTAAAGCGTATGTCTAGTTATTTATTAGTTCGGAATTTTTATTTACCGCAAACGATTTTCTATACAGCTGAGGATGTATTCTAACCAAGCCTTTTGGTAAGGATTTTTCATGGTTAAATTGAATAATACACAAAAAAAATATTTAAACAAAAAGGTAAATTGTTATACTGTCGAAAGCCACTCGAGGTTTTTCGGCGGAAGACGAGGGATTCCGTGCCTCCTCCCGTTTTTAACATAATTATGTGTATTTAACTAAAGATAAAATTCAAACAACAAAAGAAATGGTAAAATTTTGTAATATTGTCTATATTTTTTAATTTAATCTTTATTTATTTTATTGCATACATACATTCATGTCGTCAATGCGCATGAAATTCCGAACTGAAATTTTAGTTCCAACAAAAATCCCTGTACTGTTAATCAGGTTACGAACCGGTAACGAACTGATTCCATTGTAACCCGCGAACACAGAACTGTTACTAAAAATTTAGGATTTTACTAACCGCCAACGCTGCTTTTTTCATTGCGCATGCGAATAGTCCCAGAACCGGTTCAGAATCGAACCCGCGAACAAAGCTATTACCAACTGCTGCACAATAATTTTGTATAATTTTTTTAATCGCTGAAGTATGTAATTGGTAGAGCGCACGGAGTGTCCTCAATGAAAAGTCGATCTTGGGTCTAAACAAGTTGGCCACCCCTGCACTACATTTCCTGAATTTAGTTTATTCTGGGTTGGTCTTCCACTTAACTGATAAGAGGTTTGTTTTGATCGATATTAAGGTTTTTCAAACACTTATCGTCGTCTACACCCTGTCAATTTTAAAGAGTTCAGTTTAGTGTTTAGCAAATAATATTTTATCACTTTAAGTTAAATAGAGAGAAACAAATTTACGGCTCATTTATTCATTTTGTAATAACAGATATAGCAAAACTAATATTTTTTTTCATGCCTATCTTGACATTATCGTAATAAAGACTTTCATTTTTTTAAATAAATTCTATACAATCTGTTTTTTTTTTTAAATTATGGGCAATCCTTTTTTAACGTATAGAATTATTTCTAATCCAAATATCAACGCAAAATAGGAGTTAAAAATAGTTATCGATTTGATTTGTCAATTGTGTGTCAACCGTGATTTTTATTTTTTTATTTAAACAATTAAATTTTAAGATAAAATTAAAATAGACTTCTTCAAGTTTTTTTTGCCAAACATTTCTCTTCCTTTTAGAGAAAAATGATTTTTTAATACATGAATATAAAAAAGTACTACTACTATTACTACTACTGTCAACTTGTCATTATTTAAAAAAAAAATCATATTATCATAAAAAGTTAGTAAACATATTTAGCAAAAATTTAAAGGGATGTTCCTTTTGTCGAAAAAAGTCTTCCTTTAAATTGACACTGTCACGTAAACGAAAATTATTGTTAAGTAAATGCAAATATGAAATTTAAAGAATCGCATTTTTTTATTTTTCATTCCGAGACCGGATGGGTAAACGGATTCTTTAGAGAAAAACTTAGGTCAAAATATTTAGAATTAGCTTAGATAGAAGTATTTTTATTAAATTTTGACAGCAATACCCTCTTTTTCAATTTTACTGCTTTTTATTAATTTGTGCCGATTCATTTTGTACCAGATAACTTTTAAATAAAAAACCAATATTAAAAGATTATTGTTTTTAAAAATAGGGATTTTAATTATAAAGTATAATTAATTAAAGTACAATAAAATACATTTAGCTTTTTTAAATCAGTCTGGGTTTTATTGTTAGTAATTATTGTGGTTATATTTAAATAAAAACAAACATGTGTGCTATGCTAAGTAAAAAAAATAGTGTATTAAAATTTATTAAAGTTACTTAAAGCTAGAGTATGCATCAAAAGTAATTTTTTGGGTTTTAAGTATTTATTAAGGTTCTCCTGAGATACCTTAAGGTAGTTGTCTTGGTGCAATATTTTCATTTAAAAAAAAGATTATGCGCTTCCTAAAAGTACACGCGCTGGTAGCAAAGAAGTCCATAACCTTTATGCAAGACCGTAACCCTTGAGATGTTACTCATACAACATTCATAGTATGTAGTTGTAGTCCGGCAACGTTGCTTATGCACCTTCAATAGATTTATAGGGGCAGTGAATCGTTCTACAGTGTAGAGTATAGTGTTCCGAATCACCTCATATAAAAACACGTGTCTTCGTTTTTATACCTTTATTAAGAATGAACGTAACTATGGTTACAACAACGACAAAATATTTACTTGTCAATGTCTCGAAGTTTACAGCACAAGAGTCGAATCTATACTACTAATTCGAAGGTTTTCCGTCGCCCTTTTATGGTAATGTGGAAGAGTACGAAAATGACTTTAGCGGTGTTGAAATAGTACATCTGCAACAGTGATAGCTTCTTGATTTGGAATTGAGTAGACTTCCGGCCATTTGCTAAAGTAATCCATTGCTACCAAGATATAGCGATTCCCGGATTTACTAACTGCCCATACATTGTATTGCTTCATCTTGCCATGGCTTCGTGTTTTCGGTCCCTTGCTGGAAACGCAGTCCTTACACATTCTGCACCAGGCTTTTACATCTGCACGACTTCCCAGCCAGTAGAACTTTTCTCGAACCTTTTCAAGAATCTTCATGACTCGAAATGACCACCTCCTACACCATTATGCAAGGCTTGCAATACTTCGAAATCCTTTTGGTTGGAAGAATTATCTGATGTTTATGGATTTTGCGGTCAAAAATTTTCCAAACCCGTTGCAATAGGCCATCTTTAATAACCAAAGAGTTGATAAAATAGGCTAAAACTTTTTCTTGGCCAGCTGCTTCACAATCTTCAGTCCATTCGTAGCTGTTGTTGTTTCCGTAAAACGATGTAATGGTCTTGCAATATCGGCAAACCCATGTATGAACCGTCTGTAGTAAGTACATAGTCCCAGAAAACTTCTAATTTCATTCTTGTTTTTCGGTATAGGCCAGTTCTGGATAGCTTTTGTCTTCTATGGATCCGTTTTTACGCCATCTTTTGTAATTATATGCCCCAGGTACTTTACTTCTTTCTGGAAAAGGTGACATTTCTTCGGACTAAGCTTCAGCTGGGCTGATCTACGCTTTTGAAAAACGTCTTCAACATTTTTCAGGTGGTCGTCAAATGTTTTTCCAAGAAATGTAATAATGTCATCTAGGTATACTAAGCAGGTTTTCCAAGTTAGTCCCCTTAATGTAAATTTCATCAATCGCCTAAAAGTAGTGGGCGCATTGCATAAACCAAATGGTATAACATTAAACTGCCGCAGTCCGTTTCCAGTTGAAAAAGCAGATTTCTCCTTGTCTTCTGATGAAGTTCCACTTGCCAATAGCCACTAATGTCGAAAATCATTTTGATCCGGTAAGTGTATCTTAGGTATCGTCTATTCTTGGTAGTGGAAAACTGTCCTTCTTCGTGGCGTCATTTAGTCTTCTGAAGTCAACACAAAATCTGGTGAAACCATCTTTCTCCTAGACTAGGACTACTGGAGATGACCATGGACTCTGAAATGCCTTGTTTTTGCATGAAACCTTCGAAAGTGATGAAAGTACTTGGAAAAATTAAGGTAAATTATTTAAATAAATTAACAACCTAAATTAAATGATCCTATCTCTCCAAAAATCTCTAACGTAAACACATTTTTGAAAGTCTGTAACAATAGATTAATCGGTAAATACACAGTTTTTTGTATTTACATTTTTATCCATTTGAATTTACTCAAATATTATCTATTTTCTTTTACTGCGTTGCTACGTTGTTTCTGCCCGACTCGCTAGTATGCACTTTCTTTTAAATTGTTAAAGTTTAAGCCGTCTTTAACTTATAATTACATGGACAAAAAAATTTTTTTTTAACTTAAAACAAATCTATTAAAGGACTGTTGGTTTCTTAAAAAATCTGAGAGTTTTTTCATATTTAACTAAGAAACAAATACTGAACTATAAAGAGCATATACCATGTTAAATATTTAATTACTCAAATTTACCTCAGGTTCTAAGTATCAAATTAAAATTTTAAGGTTAATTATATTATAATGTCTTTAATACGTACACAAAATAATAGAATTTTCTACCTTATAATCATTTACATTTTTGTTATGATACAGAAAGCTAGTAGAAATAGGCACTAAGCTATTTTTAATTGACTTCCAACCCTACTGGGTACTTTCTTTCTTTGCGGTACTTTGGTTTATGTACCATTAAGTCCACCACAATAGTTTTAAAGTAATATAAATAATTTTTATTACCTTTTTTATTAAGCATACCGCACACCTTTGACTTTATTTAAATATAACCACAATAATTATTTTCAATAAAACACTTGTTAATTTATTAAAGAAAACTTTTTATAGCTAAATTTTTAATATTTTTGTCTTCGTTTCAATTTTTTGGTGATTGTACAGGGTGTCATATAAGTGTGTGCTTTATATTTAGTAGACAAGTAACTTTTAGACAAGACAAAAGACAAATCTTCGTTGTTTAGATACAAGGACAGCCTAAATGAGTATGGATATATCTTAAATATCGTGTTTTTTTTTATTTAGCGATTTTATTAACAGCACTGTTTCATTAGATAATTTAGCACTAAATTAAGAACATTTATTAAGTCCAGTGGCGTTTTGAACGGCAGCCAAATGAATATTTGTAATTATTAGTTTTGTAACAAGAAATAAATACTGAATTATTTAAATTAAGTAACGATAATAACAATACTAACAAATAATTGTTTTTAAAACTTTAAACTTTTTAAAAAGTGTTAAAACTCATTATGTTAAAGACGAACCATGTTTGTGGTACTTTTGACTTGAAATTACTTCAGATTAGTTAGTTAAAGATTCGTCTGTTAAATTTGATGAACTTACAACTTTTTTATTTCACACACTATATACGTTGAGTACAGGTTGTCACAAACAAGCAAAATTACAGTCTTTTATGAATTAAAAACATTTTGTCATCAACACTTACATTTTTTATTCGCTGTATCATTTAAGTAAACACTTCACGATTCAACTGCTACTGGTTTACAAGACTTAATGATGCACAGCATCTATGCATGATTAAAACATATATTTTGCGGTTCAACTACGTAGAAGCAAACAAAAATTAACCCAAGTTACACGGAAAAGAACCGATCGCCGCACCCAGCCAAAGAACCAACTTTTTCTACACTACAGGTCGCACATAAACGAAAAAAAAAACAAATTATTAATTACTTTGGAGCGAAATTATTTTTAGAACACATAATGTATAGTACTAGCGCGAGGATGGATAGTATTAAAGCATATTTACAATCAGCGATTTTATCTGATTACTACAAACAAAATGTTATTATCTTAAAATGGGTTATGGTTTATTTTGCCGTACGCGTATAATAGTAATGGTGTATTCGAGTGGCTAATAATTGTAATTACCTGTTCTGTGTAATTGTATGAGTTGTTTGATCGTTTTGTTTTTGGTGATATTTACAGGGTCATCTTACAAGGACTTTACGGATCTACTTTTGTGACTTTTCTTATACTAAGAAAAAACCTGTGACAAAGACCTTTGTACAGTTTTTCTTGTGTTTGTGTATGTGTTTACGTTATATGGCACTAAAATTGATTTGCCAGTTTTTTTTTTTTTAATTTTTGAAAAACACTACGATAAACCGGGTCATACGGTAGAGATGCGACATCGATGTTGAACGTCGATGGAAAATCGAAAGATGACTACCGATGTTTACGATATATCAAACAAGTAACATCGATGTTTTTTAAACAGTGTTTAAAAAACAATATTTAAGAAAAATTGATTTTACTTGCTCCATGCACCGTTGCCATCGATAGTCAGCTTTCGATGATTGGCTTCGACGTCGCATCCTACATACTGGCCATAGAAAATCCCATGCAAATTTTAATGCCTGTAAATACTAGCTCACACACTAAATTTGGTTATTTTATAATAAGCCAGTTCAATGTTATTTGGGAAAACTACCTTAACGAATCCACCGGTAATAAATAAAATGTCATTTTAATTTTTTAATTAACGTCTCTTTCTTATATATATTATAAGATATTTATTCATTATTGGTAGATTTATTACGGTATGTACCCAGTGACCTATCTACAGTTATCGAGGTCTGGGGCAAAAATATAAGCGGGAACCCCTTTTATTTTTGACAAACCAAAAGTAAAGGTCTTCAAGTAAAAGAGTACTGGACAAAAAGTGGAGCCTTTTACTTTACAACACCTACTTTTCGTGCATAAAAATTTTTCACAACCAAAAAAAAACAAGAAAAATATCCACGAATAAAAATAAAGCCATTAAAAGGGGATACCATGTTTTTTTCAAACAATACGTTCTTTCAAAACACCCATTTTTTACTTTTTGCTGACCCCTTCTTATTGGGGGTCCGCTCCCCTCTCGGTATCTATCAAAAATGCAACGGTTTTGCAAATAGTTATATATTTTTTAATTGGCTTATTAGAAATTAACAAAATTTAGTGTGTGAGATTACCTTATCAATGTCTTTAAAAAAACAATTATACATTATATATATATATATTTAAAAAACAATTTTGTTGTAAAATCAATAGGGGCGTCAATATTTAAAGGTATCAAAATTTAAATGTGATTTTCCATGGTCAGTTTGGTGATGCACCATACATCGCAAGGATTCGTGGACTAACTAAGAATCTATTGTTCCTAGTCTACAAGTAATTACACCAACTTATTTAGTGAAATAATTCAATTGAGGTTTAAATTTAGTTTAGTCAACTTTATATAATAAATTTAAACAAAATATTATTTTGCTTTTCTTCACATTTTTAAAAAGTTTTTCACATTTTTAAGGCGCGTCCAAGAAATCAGTTCACGTCTGGCAGCCTCGTTAAGAACTTATTTTATGATTAAATTGTTATAAAATAATTTCCACCGGAAGCCCTTGATATTGTAGAACATTTTTAGGGTTGCAAGCTTTTTGAGTAAGTTCTTTAATATACATTTGTAAAATGTTTTATATAACCTAAATTAAAATAATTACCCTGATAAAGACGAACTTTGTGACATGAAAAATTTTAGGTGTTTCTGATGTATCTTGATGAGCTTAGAACATAACTTTTTGTTGAATTTTTGAATCACCCACAGATTTTTAATAACAAGGAACTTTATATTTTTCTATGTGCAATATTTTATTTTACATTTATTTGCCCCCATACTTTGGCCACTATAAATTGATAATGAATACCTAGTAAGTAACTTTGGTTACTGTGGTTTTAAACCAATAAAATACATTTTTTATTGTGGTAACTGGGGTTACTGACTTTTTAAACCAATAAAATACATTTTTTGTTCAGGTGTATTTCTCAATTTATGGTGAACAGAGTATAGTATGTCTTAATTCGGACTTTACGGATTTATCAGTGACAATAACAGTCTAGTATAAAAGTTTTTCTCATAAAAAACTGTTTAACCAATTGATTATTTTTTGTTTATGCCCTATAGTACCTATGTATAGTAAGCGTAGTGATAAACTTCCTGTCCCAAAACCACCAGAATCATGGAATTTAGATAAGGAAGTGGAAATTCTTGATTCTTTAAGTGATCGTACCAAAAACCTAAGTATAAATGAAAATTATCCTAAATTTGAAGCACCACGGTGTTCAACGCAACCGCATGTTATTTTACGACCTGAATTAATTGACTTGATTAGAGATTTAAACTTATCAAAATCGCAGTCGGAACTTTAAGCTTCTAAATTAAAAGGATGGATTCTACTCCAAAGCGATGCAAATATAAGTTTTTTCCGGAAACGTCATATAGAGCTTACACAATATTTTCTTCAAACAGGAGATTTGGTGTACTGTTCAGATATCAATAATTTATTTGACGCATTAGCTCCTAAACATGATCCAGGTAACTAGCGTTAATTTATAGATTCTTCCAAACTAATTTTAAAAGCTGTATTACTTTATAACGGCAACAAATACCCATCTGTACCTATAGCTCAAGAGTGTATTCGTTATACTGACTATAACTGGCACATATGTGGAGCCTTAAAAGTGATAGCTCTTCTTCTTGGGCTGCAACTGGGGTATACAAAATATTTCTGTTTTATCTGTGAATGGGACAGCCCTGTATGAGATCGTCACTATATACAGAAAGAATAGCCATTACATAAAATCACTATATTTTTATATTTCAGGATTATAAAACGTTACCAGCGAACCACTGATTGACTCTAAAAATATTTTTCTTCCACCATTGCATATTAAACTGGGATTACCTAATTAAAAATTTTGTTAAATAAATAATAGAAATGAAAAGGGTTTTTGTACCTAAAACAAAATTTTCAAGAATTAGTGAAGGTAAAATTAAAGAAGCCACACCTAAACGAAATGATAAAAGATAATGAATTTGCCGACAATCTAAACACATCCGAATTAAGAGCTTGGACAGCTTTTAAAGCAGTTCTTACAAATTTTCTTCGAAATGTCGAAGCTAAAAATTACAAAGAAATTGTCAGTCAACTTCTGAATGCCTATAAAGAATTGGGATGTAACATGTCTTTAAAAATTCACTTTTTGGATTCTCATCTTGATTTCTTTCCAGAAAATATGGGTGAGTGATGAACATGGGGAACGTTTTTATCAAGACATTTCTGACATGGAAAAGCAGTACCAGAGTAAATAGAGCCCAAATATGCTTGCTGATTACTGCTGGACATGATGCCCAGAAATAAAATATTGCCGTAAAACATCCTCGAAAACATTTTAGAGTATGTTGCAAATTAATAATTTAATAATAAATTTGTTGTTATATTTTGTTACAAAAAAATAATAATACCACTTTGTAGTAAGAAAACTATGAGTAATGAAAAAAAATTGAAATAAGTTTTTTTTTCTAGTAACATTTTACACATATTTTATATTCATGTCACAGAAAAAAAAGTAAAATTTTGTTTATTAGTGTTATTTTATAAATAACTCATTATTTATTTATTTCTTTTAGAGTAATCTTAATTTTTATTATATTTTTGCAAGAGCGGGATAGCTCTCCATAATATATAAAAAGTTTATTTGTATCTTTATTCTGAAGAAAAGCCAATACTAATTTGTTTACAATTATATGCTCAGTAAACCAGTGTAAAAGCATCCCTGTATATTTAAAATAACTTCTCTTATTTCTGTTTTACTGCTGACCAATTACTGTGACCTATTGATTAATTGTGACCAATTGTTACAGCCTAAAACGACCTCCGAATGTTTGACGTTGACGTACAATTAGTGACATCAAAATTTGAAGCTCTTTATATTTATTTCAGCATCTTTGACCAGAAATTAAATATCTAACCCTGTAACTGTTACTAGCTTTCAGAATTTGTTTTTTAAATCTAAAATGTTTAATATTGGGCCGCTAAAAAATGTCTTCGTCCTTGAATGCCTTCATTTAATACAAAACTCCTTTTATCTTGCTGACCAGTTAATAAATTATACCGACCAATGATTGACCATTTTGTGACCTTTTTGATTTAGCCATATAGGTATGATAAGTTTGAGGCGGTAAATTATACGGACCAATGTTGACCATTTCGTGACGAAATCGAAATTGTTTTCAAACCTGAATTTTACATTTTGGGCCGCTAAGAAGATGGAGCTCAATTATTGCTGGTTTGAGTTTATAGGATAAGTAAATTAGATATGTATCTAAAATAAAAAGCTTACCCCCATTTCAGTTTTTGTTTGATTTTTGTCACTGTGACAGTGGCAGAACTATTTAAAAATATTAAGACCCTAAAATATTTGTTTCTTTACTTTTTGCCGTTAATAAGCATATCGAAATGTTGTTGGTATCTTAAAAACTAGCAATAATACATTTTTGATATGAAATTTAATGCAGTCAAAATATAAAGGATGTTTTATTCAAAGAAACTTAGTTGACAATTAAAATTTACTGTCAATAAATATGGTGTTTCCAGACATACATTTTTTTAAAATGTATTTTTCTGTCTTGAATAAGAGCGTGTATACATAGAGTTTGGACACCCTGTCTTCATGGTTGCTGCTGAACCTTATGATCATTTTAAAAGGTGCAAGTATATAGAACAAAAATCCTCCCTATAAACATTTATCCTCCAAGGCGTCGTTTGCAATCAACGGGTATTTTTTTCCTGACAACTGATGATCTTTTAAATGGTAATACTGGTGATAATTTACAAGGTGGAAAAAAGGTTTTTTTAGAGACCCTGTATATTATATTACTATTAAAAAAAAATCCTAAAAGAGCTTTATGAAAATACCACATTAGGAACATCTAACCTTATTGGTTTTAGAAATAGGGCCATTTAAATCAGCCACACCTTTCAGTTTGCCTGGCAGGTATTTGTGCTCATCGAAAACGCCTGTTAATTTTTTTCTTAAACCTGACTGAATAAACTAAATCCTAGAAAAATTTCAATCGTACAGCTCAAAGTTTTTTTTTTTTGTTTGTTTTCTTTTCAAAAATATTCAGGGTGATTATGTGCACGGCTGATGCTTGCCAGGTGATGATTGTCGTACTTAGCATGCTAAGACTCATCACTATACAAATTTCTAGCCTTACAGGTCTAACGTTACTCAAAGGGTTCACTAGCTCTCCCTATAAATGTATCCCTGCATACAATCAACAATAATTATCCCCGGTTCCGACCTAAACTCTAGTTACTTTTAGAAACACAAAAAAGAGCAATTAAAATAATTTAGTTTGAATGTCTTAATTCTTTTAAATTATTATAGACACAATTTTAGCGAATGTGTTAATTTATGAGAGTCGACCTTTTAAGTGTATTGTCATCTTGAACTTCAACACATTAGGATTGCTGCATTGCAAGGAAAATGTTATTTCAAGTTTGTTTTTTTAGGAAAATAATTATTTTTAATATTTAATAGAGGTTGTACAATTTGGAGGTAAATAACCATTGTATAAGGAATAAACTTCTTGAATGGGCAATCTGTCAAAAAAAATAACCTGGTAGAAACGACTACTATCTCTGGTTACTTTAAAATTACGGAGTCTCCAAATAAATGAATATCCCCAGGTGACAATGAAGACGGTGACACGTGTTTCATCCTTGTTGGGAATCATCATGACCCTTGTACACTGTTGACAACTTGCCTGTGTGGTTCGAGGCCGTGTAAATCTAATCTCTATCGAACCAAGGAAGTAAATTTAGACGTGCAGCGCCATCTCGTCAAGCAATCTTAAAACAACCAGACAGAGTATCTGTATGTTAAGATGGTTAAAAGTGCGCCATCTAGGTGTTTATGGTAAAAGTAGTGTTGTTATGCCAAACAAACCCGCTGAGACGCCATTAGACCCAATAACCTTAATCTAGGTGTAGATTTACAAGCGCTTTACCACACAAAAAATATATCATATTTCATCTAAATCCATTAAAGGGTTTTTAAGACATTTAAAAATATCGACTTTTCTTAAAAACTTTAACCCTCTGTATCTCAAAAATAAGGCAAGGCTGAACATATGCTTATAAAAATTTTTTTTTATAATAAAATGACATCCGAAATCACCCCTTAAGTTTTGAATCGTAGTTAGGAAACACCCTGTACAAACTTTAGGGGGTGAATATTCTTTAAAAATAATAAAAATACTTTGTACAAAAATAAAGGTATATTCATAAAAATCCCGTTTAATATTAGAAAGAGAAGTTGAGCCTCGGACACGATACTAAGCGTGAGCGTCAAGCGGCTGATTTTAAACAACAAGGTTTTTATTTTCGCATAAAGATCAAAGGCAGCGCTCTTACATTTTTCGCTCAGCACTGGCCGCTGACGCTGACGCTTAGTATCGTGTCTTAGGTCTTACTCACCTTTTACGTAAAAATATTTATCCTTCTTCTTTTTGCAGACTATTTTTCAATTTGAAATATTTAACGTGGGATTTTTTACTGACAAAATTAAAATTTGTTAAATATGAACACCAGATATTTTAAAAAGCGAGGTACTCGCCAATGTTCGCTTTTATTAAAAATCTATGACATTTAATAACCTTCAACAAAATCAGTCCCAAGGTAGGTTACCTCCCTTTTTACTACTTGTACGCCTTTTTTATAAATATAACGGTATGTCCTAGGAGTCATTTCCGGTCCCAAATAGGGAGATTTGGTTAGCCTTAGACCTAGTCGAGCACAAATCCGGCTCTGGCTGTAGAATGCACCCTCGACCCCGCCTTATCCCGGAAACCGTATTTCAGGGCCTATAGAGGCCCCTTGGGCCAATTCCAGACGTGGAGGGCCATTTTTGAGCTCGGATTCAGATTCAGCGTCGAAAACTATAAAGGAATACATATGTTTGATTCTTGGGTATGGACTTTCATTTTTTTGTGGGGCTGTGTTATCGTCATCGAATAAAAAAGCACAAAGTCTCTTAAATTTTGTCAACATATTTATTAATTACCAGTGTTATTGTAAATAAATTTTCTAATGTGACTAGCTGCTCAACATAAAGATAGTGTAATAAACAAAAAGTATCCGAGACACGATAATATCTATGACTCATATAGAAGTCATACTTTTTAAACTACAGACTACAGGGTATCATACTTTTATATTAATATTTTACAAAATGCGTATCATTTTGTGGATATGGAATTTTTTAAATAAAAGTCCTTTTTTTGTAATATGTCGCAGAACCACATTTTGTAAACTCCAATTTAATTTAGCAATTATTCTACCTTTAGTAGAAAAAAATATACAGGGTAAACAAACCTAAGTCGGCACTATTGCTAACTTTTTTACTATTGGATATGGATAGATAGATAGTTTATATATTAAGTCGGTTAAATTCGTAAAGTTATAGTATTTTTTCCACTGATTAAGATGCCAACATAAAAACAATTGTACATCGGATTTTCGATTTATTGAACAAAAAATTACTGGAACATCCTGTATATTATATCGCCATTCAAAGCATCTATCAAAAAGCTTTTAAAAAAGTTCACATGTGATGTATCCAATTTTTAATAGTTTCGGAAATATGGCCATCCTCAGGAATTTGGTTGTAAACTGGCATTTTTAAATATAATACCTTGGAGATTACATTACCACTAAATAGATATTTTAAAGAGCTTTAAGAAAATATCACATTTGATATGTAAGTCTCTTATAATTTTACAAATATGGTCATTCAAATCAAAAAATGATATTAAATTTTCATTATATCTACAACTCTAAGCTGTAGGAACTAAGTTTAGTGTCAAAGATAAAATAGACATAATACTACTATTTTTTATATTTGGATGGCCATATTTCCGTAACAATTGGATATATCACATGTAGACTATTTTTAAAACTCTGATACATTTTTCGAATGGTAATATAACCGGATGGGCTACCTGTGGGTAGCCCATCATATACACATAGGCTATGTGAGGAAAAGAGACAATATAACTAAATACCGACATGTAAACATGGGTGACTAAAAGTGCTTGTTTGTTATTATATTACTGGCCGATATACCACAACCTATTGCTCATGCAGTAATATAAATTGAAAACCCTAAAAAAATGCTACAACTTTACTAATTTACACGACTTCGTATCTCCAATAAAAAAATAGCAATAGTGCCGACATTAGTTTGATCACTCTGTATACTAAACGTGTTACGTTAATATCGGAATTTTTTAAAATAATTTATCCATTAAAGGTTTTGAGTGAACTTGCCCATTTGATAGGTAATTAGAACTTCAAGTTAATAAATATTATTAGTGTCATTGGAAATATTAATTATATTAAATGAATGTTACAAACATACGAGTACTTGTTTCTCATGACAGGTTGTTTTTAAATTTTAATATATCACTTGGTGCAAAATAATTACTCTTATTTTAATGAAGTATTACTATTAACTATTTATAGGAAATTTAAGTTAATCAAAAACATAAACTAGTAAAAAAGGATACAAAAAAATACAATTTTTTTGATGTTTTTCAAGTGGCTGTATGTTCCTTAAAAATAGTCGTACTTAAATTTAAAAAAAAAAACATGTTAAAGCTTAAAGTTTCTAGTTTTAGGATCATGCGATGTAAGGATGTTAGGTTAAAAAACATTGATATATCGATATCGACAAATATCGTTTTCTCTAATATCGAATATTAGATATATCGAAGAGCTATAATATACCGCTATTTGAAAAGTTAATACTTTAGTTTTTTTGTATTATATTGTACAACAATTTTTAGTTAAAAAAAATAAGTAAAAAAAAGCTTTTTAATTTTGTCTCATTTACCACTAATATCGAAAATATTCGATATTGATATATCGATATATTGAGAAGCTAAATATCGATAAAGATTACCAATATTTGATTTTCGATATATCGATATTTAAAAAATGTTCAATATATCGTTGCCATTCCTAATGAATACAGAAAAGATTTTTTTGTCAAAAGTTTTTCTGTTCTTTTTTTTGGTCTAAGAACTTTGAAAAAGATTTTCCTAATTGACCACTTTTGGAATTGGATAACTTGTTCATTCAGCTTTAATTTGGTTTTTAAAAGTTTGATACAACCACTGCTTGCTGAGATATTGAACTTTGAATAAAAAGGATCTTTTTGTCTTTAACCATCAATATCTTAGCCACCGTGGATGGCACAAAAAAATTAAGAAGTGTTTTGAAATCCTAAATAAATTTTCCACAAAAAATTACTTCTAAGATAAGGATGGTTATAGACAAAAACCTTTTTCATTCAAAGTTCGATATATCAGTGGAAAGTTGTCGTATTGAACTTTTAAAAAAGCAAATTAAATCTAAGTAAACAAGTTATCCGATCCATACAGTAGTAAAGTTTTTTTTCATTATAAAACTCTAAAACTGAAAACTAAGCGCTTTATTTTAATACTATCATTTTTAAGCGAAATACAGCCACTTGAAAAACGTCAAAAAATTGGAGCTTTTTGTATCCATTATTTTTTCCACTAGTTTATTTTAATATTTACACAATTATCTCACGCATACTTTTGCTAACAATCATCTTAGAGTAAGGAAATTATAAGAGTTATCATGAAATAGCCGATTTAAGGACAGGTCATGCGAAAACTCCCAATATAATTTTATTCGTTTCTCGTTGAAATACCGCCAGTTAGTCATTTCAGTAAGCTTACGTGTCTCCCCACCGCTGATGTTACACGAGGCGAGGCTTCGACCGACGCATTTAAAGTGTAAACTGGAAAAATGACAAGCCTGCCGCCAGGCAGCGCTGAGCCTGCCGCAAAAGCGGTACGAAAATTTTAGCATGCCATGGTTTCTCTTATCCGTAGGTATGTTACTTTATGCAATCATTTAGTAGCATTCTTACCCACGAGGACTGATAAGGGTTTTCCTAGTATTAAAAAAATGTTCAAGTGACATTTTTTGTATGTAGTATGCAGTTTTAAGTGGTAAATAGGCACCATACGCTGATTACCTATTGATATATTTTACAACATAAAGATGTGATTATTTAAAAGTTATCTATTAAATGGTCGTTATTTGGCACACAGGGACATAGCGAGCTGACCCTGTTCAGCCCTATTGATCGCTTAAAATAAAGAATAACCCCTAAACAAATTTAAAATTCAACTATAGACCCATTTCACTCCTTTCAATGCTTTGTAAAGTAATGGAGAAATCCATTAACTCCCAATTTCTTAGGTACTTAGAAAAACATAAAAAATACATGACAGGCAATACGGATTTCGTCACAAGAGATCTACAGCAGATTTTCTTTCCTTCGTTTCACACAACTGGAACAAGTCTCTTGAGTTTCTAGGTGAGTCCCAGATCGTTGCTTTTAATATATCTAAAGCTTTCGACCAAGTCTGGCATGACGCATTTCTTAATAAACTTCCTTCCTACGGTCTTCCAACTAAACTCTGCTCTTGGCTCTCCAGTTATCTTTCCAATCGACGTATATCAGTCATTGTTGATGGCCACTCTTCAAGCTTTCACGAAATTAATGCTGGAGTGCCTCAGGGTTCAGTACTAGCACCAACTTTGTTTCTTCTTCACATCAACGACCTTCTTTCTTCCACAACCAATCCCATTCATAGATATGCTGACGATAGTACCCTTCACTCCACTTTTCAGGTTCCTAAACCAATCTCTCAACCCGACTTGGAAAGCACACGCAGAGCGATGCAGATATCTCTTTCACAGGATCTCAATTTGATATTGGATTGGGGTGCCAAAATCTCGTTTAATTTAATGCATCCAAAACACAATCGTGTTCCTTGTCGCGAAAAAATCATCAAACACTCATCCTTTGCTTATGAGTGGCCAGGTTTTGCAGAGCGGGGACACATTTAACCTTGTGGGCATCACATTTGAGAATAACCTTAACTGGCATAAACACATTGTTTCTATAGCCACCGCGGCTTCAAAAAAGCTTGGATTTCTTTTCCGAGCCAAAAGTATTTTTCTCCTTCCAATTTATACACTTTGTATGTGTCCCAAATTCGACCTTCTCTGGAATATTGTTCTCATGTCTGGGGAATGGCATCCCCTACAACCCTCAGCATTCTTGATGCCATTCAAAGAAGGGCTGTTCGTCTTATTAATGATCCTTTACTTACTCAAAGACTTCCTTCTCTTGGTCATCGTCGAGCTGTGGGAGATCTATCGCTCTTCTATAGATACTTTTACGGCTTCTGCTCCGACGAATTGTCCAGTATAGTCCCTCCTCTTGCAGTTCCCAACAGAGAAACTCGTGGTGCCGCGCGTATGCATCCCCATACAGTTCAATTGGACAGGCCCCGAACTTCCCATTTCGTTCGTTCTTTTATCCCTAGAGTTTCTAGACTGTGCTACTGCCAGTGGAGGTCTTTCCTTCCCCCAAATCTTCAAGTTTTTAAGTCCCGTGTTAACAAACTTCCTCTTACCCTGCTTAAGACACCCACGGTACGCCTTCATGGATTGTCCAAAGATAAAAAAAACTTTAAAATCAACTTTTCACTAATGTTAATTATTAATTTAACCTTAAATACATTGGGTAGTTAATTTTAAAAATTTTAATTTTTAATTAGTTTTAACTCGATAATGGTGCCAGACCTGCCACCGAATCGTTGATTTAAAATTTAAATTTTTGCGTTTTGCAGGTGTTTTTCTTTACTTTGTGTCAGTTCATTTTCAAGTGCGTAGGGCAATAAGGATGAAAAGGTTTAGATCGGCATACCTCAGGATCAGGACCCAAGCGAACTTACTTTTTTTTAGGTTGTCTGTAACAATTAGGTAGCAACCAATGAATAAATTAGTCAAATCAATACAAAATATCATTTAAATAGTTATTTTTTAATAAATTAAAAGTAAAAAATATTTTAAAAACAAGCTTTTATTTAATTGCACTAAAAATAATTAAATAATTTACAAATCTTAATATGTGATTTTTGTGACAAAACATTTTTTACCGCCACCTCCTCAAATAATCAGGATTATAAGAATAACTGTTCGGTATTCTAACCAATGTAGATTACAAAATTAAAACAAAAATACCATCACTTCTTTTAAGATAAGTTAATTTACAAAGAATATTCTTAACAAACTTCTGTATACCGTTGATTTATGTGACAGTTACTATTACAAAAATAAAAACCAGAGGTGATAAACAAAAACTTACATGGTTTTTAATAAAGGTTGGTATGTGAGTATGCAGTGCCGTATTAACCATTAGGCTGACTAGGCTACAGCCTAGGGCGCCATGAAAAATAGGTGCTAGACAGGGAGTTTTAAAAAGTTTAGGTCGGGTTGGGATTGTTGGTGACTAATTTGTCTTGTGAATAAGGCGCTCTGGAATGAAATAAGCGCGAAAAGCAGGGAAATACCTTTTTTCTACTACTGTATAAATAAGAAAACTTTGTGGTCCTAGCAACGCGAATGATAACGAAAGAGAATCTTCGTGTTACCTGGTTGCTAAGCGTTGCTAGCTACGAAAGTAATATTTTCAGCGCCTGGACAAAAAGTAAGAGTAAAAAAAGAAAATATGCTTGTGGGAAATATTAGGATTTATTTATAAAAAGTAACTAATTTATGACAAAATATTTTAAAAAACTAGGTTAGGTATTGACATTAAAAGTAATTGTGCAATTTGAGCAATTAGCAAAAAGAAATTGGAGGAATAATACTTGAATTAACAGTTTTTAAATTTGTTGTTGGGGTATCGTTATCACCTTTAACTACGTTAATATTCATATTTTTCACTGTTACTTCATTAGAGGAAATATTGGTAGGAATTTCGTGTAAAATCTTCTTTGAAATTTCCACCTTATTACTATAGGATTCAGCAATATATCCCTCCACAACAGAAGAAGACTTCCAACCTCCATGCCTTTTAAGTCCAAAATATCGACATCCGAAGCATTGGCAAGGAACGTAGTTGACGTTCTTCTAAAAGAATGGCCAGTGTATCTACTGATGTCTTCAAGCTTCAAAACTTCGCAATTTCTTTAGGTACATTTGAAATAGTGTGCTTTCCAATTACTTGATTAACACATTTACCTCTTTCATAACGATACAATAAGCACTCATCTAGAACATTCCTTGGTCTCAGCTTAATATATTCCTGTAGAAATCTGACATAAGGAACTGAGCCTTCATCGTTGGTTACTACAAAGTTTCTTTTAACTTTATTTTTAGACTCCACTATTTTTACTATAGCCACGTCATTTCTTATTTCTACATCACTTAGCTTCATTCTGTATATTTCGTCTGTCCGGCATGCCCCAGCCACTCCCATAATGGCTATTACTTTCATTGCTAAGTAACTTTGATCAGGCGCGTTAAGTAAAAACTTTATGATTTCTTCTTTTTTAAAATTTTTTGACTTTTTTGCCTCATAACCATCGTTTTTCCTTTTAATAAAAGCAACTAGTTTCTTGAACTCCGAAATATCTTGATTTTTGTTTACGGAAATTGTTAACTTGAGCATGGAATATACAGACCAGAGGGTTGGTGGTGATAAAGACTCGGATTTTTCTTGAAAATACGCCAACATCACATTCTCGTCAATCCGCCCCACATTTTTTGTAGCAAGCCATTCAGAAAACGATTTATATGTTTGATGGTACCTCTCTTTAGATTTGTCTGGCAGAAGTGAGGCACACGCAAGGTCAGCTGCCTTTTGGATGCCATTTTCATATGGGAATGGATTTATACTAAATTAACAATAATTCAATATCTGACAAGTGCGGATGACAGACAATGTCAACAATAAATGTGTTGCTATGGATTAATTTTTAACAGGTAAAATTTCAAAATCTCTGATATTTCTAATAAAACATGATGTTAATGATTATTAAATTATGCGATACATAGAACAGTAGCAGAAAAAATATAATACATTACACGATGCGAAAGGCCTTTCAGCCTTTCGGAGGTTTTAAATAGCCTTGGCTTCGCCTCGGCCATTTAAAAACCACCTCACACCAAAAGTAAACTTTCGCATCTTGTAATGTAAATAACTATTTTTTTGCTCTTCAAATTTGCCGGGTGGTGGAGTAAGGCACTGAAAATAGGCGCCACGCAGGGCAGGACATTTTTTTTGGTCTTCATAATTTTTATTGATTTTTTTGTGATCTTTATCTTAACAATAGGTGCTCCAGGAATTCCAGCCTAGGGCGCCCCAAACAGTTAATACGGCCCTGTGAGTATGAATTACCTTATAGTTTACGTGTATTAAAAATCATCTTGACCAGTGTTGAATTCCTCTTACTTCACTAAGGACACCCACTGTACAGGGTGTTCCATTTTGGTTGCACTTGCAGGGTATCTTAGTTATTAATAAAGATAGAAGAAAGAACCTTGTGGTTTTTACGAAGCTTAGCTATTTACTATATTGTAAAACAAAAGATGCCATAAAGCAAGTTGTCATAGCCCTTTTAGTTATCATTCTGAGCTACAAACCGATTTCGAAAAATTTGCATTTTTACGTTATTAAAAGGGTAAAAACTTACATACATTTTTACGAAGAATGCAGTGGCGTAGTCAGAATTTTTCCAAATAATATTGTTTGATTTTGAAATATTAAATAATTTTGATTTTTTTCTTAATAGAATACCCTGCATATTTGTGAAAACATTAATTTGTCTCCTTACAAGCTTCACAAAAATGCATACAGGGTGTCCAGAAAGGTGAGGTCAAAAATGATAGGGGTTCATATAAAAAAGTTCCATCGAGCTTCGTTAGAAAGATATCGACCTTTAAAGTTGGTATAAAAATACTTATTTCAAATACAAGTTTTGAAATCCTAACACAGCACCAATAATATTTGGGCTACTAATAACCTTATAGCATTGATTCTTTCTATAGGCAAACAGCTGTTCAGTAAGTCGGAATTATACAGAAGGCGACTTTTTTCTATTTAATGTATGCATTTTTTACACAGGTGACAAAACTGACATTTTGCTTTGACCGTTTAGTTCCTTTATCATTTTTGTATAGAAAAGGTATACCTTATTTGAATCGATATCTTGGACCGTTTTTTATAAAATCCCATGTTAAATCCAGACATCCAGCATTTTCTATGTAAAAAAAAATATATTTTATTTATTATTATTTTTTTCTTTTGATAGAATTATTAAAATGTTGTAAATTTGTTACAAACGGTGTTTGTGAGCCCCTTAAACTTCATAATATAGTTACAAATTTTACTATATTTTAGAAAATTTCTAAAAATGATTTTTTTACTTACAAAATGCTGGTATGTCTGGACGTTAAATGCGATTTTATAAAAACGGTCCAAGATATCGATTTAAATAAGGTACAGCTTTTTGTACAAAAATAATAAAGGCATTAAGCGGTCAAAGCAAAATGTTGAATTTGTCACCAGTGTTAAAAATGCATACATAAAAAAATCGTCGCACCCTATATAATTCTAAATTACTGAACAGCCGTTTACCTACGGAAAGAAGCATTACTATAATGTGATTAAAATTTATTTACATCATAACTTTTTATTTTGACAGATATCGCAAAGCTGGGGGCGCCATTTAATAGACAATCAAAAACTTAAAAATAAGGTACTCTTTATTAAAGTCGATAAACCTCACCGTTTAGGCACCAATAGACATCAAAGTTTTCATCAATTTCAATCAAATTACCAACATACATACAGGGTGTCCAGTAACTCAACCGAAAAACTTAACCAAACGATTCCACAACAAAAAATAAGAAAAAAACTTCATATAAACATATGTTCTAAACGTCTAAGTTTCGGGGTGTTAAAAATTAAATTTTAAATTTTTACGATATATGTTTATATGAAGTTTTTCTTATTTTCTGTTGTAGAATCGCCCCGTAAGTTTGTCGGTTGAGTTACTGAACACCCTGTATGTATGTAGGTAATTGATTGAAATGGATGAAAACTTGATGTATATTGGTGCCTAAACAGTAGGTTTATCGACTTTAATAAAGAGTACCTTATTTTTAAGTTTTTGATTATCTATAAAATGGCGCCCCAAGCTTTGCGATATCTGTCAAAATAAAAGTTATGATGTAAATAAATTTTAAGTTTTAGGTAAATGGCCCTCTGGCAGTATTTAAATAAAGTTCTTTTGTCTTAAAATTTTAGAATCTGCAAAGTTCGATTTGTGTGCCACATATCAACTGGATTGGTTAAAAAATAAATGCAATATGGCGTAAAAACCAAAATAAAAATTGAACTTTGACGGCTTGTAACTCGAAAACGAATGACATTTTGAAAAAATATATATGAAGCTCTACCCTTATTTTGTCAAGTAGAATCACCCCCTTAAGTTTTATAATCGATTTTTAATCACCCTGTATATACTTTTTGGTGTTGTATACATCTAGGTATGTTTCCTTAAGAAAAACTATTGACTGGTAAATAGTTGTTATTAAATAATTTTCTGAATTATTGTATAAAGTAATGTTTCTCGCCGTACAGATATTAACAAGCATTTTTTTAAAATTTGTTATTCGCAATTAAGTGTCCCCATCAGTCAAAAGTGAAGGTGCCAAGAATAAAAAGAAAATTCTAGTACATAATAGAGGTGTGCAATTGGTGTGTGGCATGTCCTTTAATCATTAAAAATCAATTCAGGTCAGCCGGCCTTTAATATTATTGCCGCTTGTTCGAGTCTCATATCTGAAAAACTGATTTATATATGTGTAACCCATAATAAATTTATAATAGAAACTTAAAATGTAGTTAACCCTCTTTATTGAAAGAAAAATAAAACCGGTGAGCAAAAGTGGGTTTTATTTGTCTTTATACGTAGACCAGATTAGATCTGTGTTATATGTTTCGAATATTAAGAGAGGACTGAGGAGAAGTATTGCAAATTCACTTGAGTACTGGACTTAATACATAAAGCGTGTATTGTGGGATGCTTAAAAAAGAACGCTGTATAACAAATGTGGGTCTGGTTTTAAATTTTGTACGGTCTACAAAAATATATCGTGCAACTTGCAGATAGAGATTTTAGTTATAGTAGTTATTTAAAAATAACGCCTGTTTTCTAAAAAGTGCCGGAAAGTTCAAAAACTGCATGTTTGAGTGCTTGTATTACATTTTTTTATCCTTGGACAGTCCACGAAAGCTAAAGGCCTAAATACTTATGTTTCGTTTGTATCTTGAGCGAGGTAAGAAATACGGGACTTGAG
Source organism: Listronotus bonariensis (assembly GCA_014170235.1). NCBI lineage: Eukaryota > Metazoa > Arthropoda > Insecta > Coleoptera > Curculionidae > Listronotus > Listronotus bonariensis. Next base: position 27,367 of record JACEGR010007028.1, read on the forward strand.
AACTTAAAGACTTGTGGGGGACCAAAAACCTACGCGGCCAGCAGTTTCCACATTCTAGAAAGTCTAGAAAAAGAGAACGAATAAAGTGAAAAGTTTGGGGCTTGTCAGCTTGGCCATATAGGGATGCATACTTGAACATTTAAATGCAACGGAGTTTATCCATAAAACTGCAAGGCGTGATCCAAAATATTCTTTACAAGTAGATCTTATTTTGCACTCGCACTGTGCAAAATTAGAGGTGGTAATATTTTTGCTAAGGAAATCGTTATTTCCATCAAAAAAATTATTTCTGGCCTGTTTGGTGGGAAGGAATTTGCTCCAGTTATAAAATAAGTAGATTGGCTGTAAACTGCACATTTGACAGCCGCAACCTTAAGGATCTTAAGTACCTACTTGTGGATTTATTCATCAACAAAAAGATACAGACTTTCCATGGAAAGGCTGGAAAACTAACTTATGTTACCCACAAATATAATTGACTAAATAAAGAAGGTCATTTAGAAATAGTAGAAAAACTACTGAGGAAGAAATAGGAAAAGAAAATCTCGGTTTAAAAGTTATAGACTTGACCCCATTAACAAAAGAACAATGAGGTGACGAGTTTGGGGATGATGATGAGGATGATTTACCATTATCCAATCTATTACGTACTCTATTCCAACTTTGACTAGTTTAGATAATACGTTCTTGTTGTTTTTCGTATTTTTTTACAATTTTGAAATAAAAACTTGAATAACTTAAAAAGCTGTGTTTTTATAAATGACCAATGTTACCGTTATATTAGATAATATTACCGGTAATATTACCGATTTTTAAATTATTATTATGTATATATAAACATTGAAGTTATTTTAAACTTTAGTATTATTCTTCACATGTCATCGAACTTTTAATTGAACAATTCTGTATTTGAATATTTTTATTACAGTCTCGTTGTAAAAATGTAATTACTATTACAAATTTGTGTAATTTAGGTGTTTTACAATAATACTGAAATCACATCGGATGCAGTTGCATGCTTTTAGAACTGGGTTAAACGAATTACGCGTTTTGCCATTATTTATATTATACAATTAAATTATAGTGGATTGGGCAACTGTTGCTATTTTCTACTTAAATTTATTTTCTGTAATTATCTTTGCTTATGAGTTTATAATGATTGTGATTCTATAAAAATATATTAACTTTAAGTATTACTAGCTCTTTATTAAAAAAATAATAATAATAAGCATAAAAAATATTAAAAAATTTCTGTTAAGCAAGATGCTAAAGAAAACTCCATTTAAATGCACAACAATAGAACGTTCTCGTGCTGACTACATTTCGCATACCGTAACGCTATTTGACAATTTTAACAGTTTTTACGGTATTAGGGAACGTAAGCGACATACTTACCGTAACGCTATTTAACGTCAAAGTTGTCAAAAGTAGTTCTTTGTTGGCCTGTAGAGCTTGCAATGAAAATTGAAGTAAATAAAAATAGCGTATAGCGGATGCCACCTTAAGAACACTAAAGTAAATTTAAAATACAGGATTTTTAGCGGTACCATATTAACGTAGCGTAAAAGATACGAGAATTTTCTAAAAATAGATTAGTAAAATTTAGTATTTTTAGAGTCAAGCAAATTGTAATTATATTGTAATTTTTGTACTATAGAAACAAATATTTTTCTTGTTAATAATTTGGCTAAACATTTGCAAAGCTCAATAGGCGGCCATACACAGACGTTATTTTCCACGCTTTATCGTTTCGTCTCTAAATCAACTTGGAAAATCATGTACGTGAGTGAGCATCGCCTTGCAAGATGAAATAACGGGAAGGGCTTTTAGACGCTAAAGTGCTTGTCCTTACGCGCCATGCCACGTTCGTTTAAAGTAAATAGTTTTTGGTTAAGCTACGGTTTCCTAGGACTTTTGGTCGGCCGAAACCGACGCGATTTACGTTCGCCCAAATTAAATTTTTACTTAAATGTGATTCTATTTAAAAGTTTATATTTACTTTAGACAAACGTAAATCGCGTCGGTTTCCGCCCACCGAAAGTCCTAGAAAACCGTAGCTTAAGTGTACATTTACAACCAATTTGGAAATTTAATTGACATTTTAACAATTGGTTGAACTTCGCTTGTCAAATCTAAATTAAGTCTATATTTTTGATTTTTGACATGGCTGATATTCGTCACGCCTCGAAAGCATATTTAACAGAATTTATAGATATTTATAGGCCTCACTCGGCTTTGTGGAAAGTTCAATCAAAAGAGTATGTCAATAGAAACTTAATAAATTTGGGATATAATGCGTTTGTGCAATTTTACTGCAAGGTGGACCCAAATCCTGATCGAGACTTTGTCTATAAGAAAATTCAATCGATGAGGGGATCGTTTCGATCCTTTTAATCCAAGTACTATAAACAATTTAAACGGGCCATCAAAAAGAGCAAAATTTTTGACAAACGGCTTAAACTCCAAGGGGCAACAAAATTTCACGTTGAAAATTTGTACATGACTACGTGCCGTTTTAAACGACACACTAAATGACACTTTTTGTCCATACACATACGATTTTTCCCCTGAAAAGGATGTACCACTGGCAATCACGTGCTAAATCATTTGCATAATTTATAAGGTGTATGGAACATGACACTTTTTTGCCAAGCCGTTCTTTCGTGCATACTAACCGTCACGTCCAAAAACGCCACGATTTTTGAAATGAAAGAATGTCTGTGTATGTCCAGCTATTCTGTTATGTGTAGAACAGTAAAACATATGTTCGGAAAAGAAGAAGTAAATACAGAGTATTACACAGTGGCTTTGCGTGACCAAAATTAGGCGTAGGCAAAGTCGTGTCCGCGAGGCCCCTTTTATAACGAAAAATATTTCAGGAGCAAAAAAAAGATCCTCATCTTTCTTGCGAGTCCTTCCCCCATTTGTCCACTTTTTTTAACATATTCTACAGTCTTACCCATGTACAATATCGGGCCTCCAAGACCGTCGGCATCTTTAATTTCAGTGTTTTTCCGATATCACATTACATACCTTTACCTTGCCGCGAGGCCCCCAAGGCGCGAGGCGACCGTCTACACGGCCTACGCCTAGCAACGCTACTGGTATTACAAAATGTTATGAAGACAATTTAAAGGCAAATTCTACATCATACAATGCAATGTTGCCCACCAAGAACTGCTGCGATCGATTTCCCGAAAAGTTGGCTTTTGAAAATTTTGTAATATTATTATGTCAACGGGGACGTAGAACTAAAATATTTTGACAGTTTTAGTGCTTCTGGTTATACCGGAAGTTAATGTAAACTTCCTTATTTTAAATTAAACACCCTATATATTATTTATTTTTTAGATTATGTATAAATTTTAAAGATATTTTATGTATAACATCCTATACGTAAGTTCCACCGTTTTTGACTTATGTATTTTAAATTTTATGTCAGAAATGACGTTTGCAAGCCATTACATAACGATCAATTTTTCCTAAACCAAATCCTTTAACCTCGTTTTTACTGTGATAGTTTTCGCGATAGTTGCAATCATGATAGTGACTGTCACATGAACTATCGTTAACTATCACCATGTAAGTAACCCGATAGTAGCTCATGCTGTCGCGATAGTACTTTCGCATTTTCTCGATTGCTTAGATATTTTAGAGTAACTTTCATGATAAAAGTGGTTGGTGTTTGTTACAAATTTCACTTGGTACGTGATTTTTAGAATAAATCTTACAAATAATTGTAGAAACTGCAAAGAAAGTTAGAATGAGCGGTAGGTGATTTGACATAATAATTTTTTGGAATAATATAAAAGATTTTCATGTTTATTGAAAAAGCTATTCCGATTTTTAAACAGAGCGATGAGGGATCATGCTGAAGAAATTTTGCTGCCCTTATCAGCTGCGGGATCACGACCCTCGATATTGGGCACCGACTTTCGATGATTTGTCTCTATTCAATTAAAAATACTCGATCATAACAAAGTTGATTTGTTATGATCCAGTATTTTGATCAAATAGAGACGAATTGTCGAAGGTCGGGAGCCCAATAATTCTCGATTTCGACTGAAAATTTTAAATTGAATCGAAAATCAAAGGTCGTGATCTCCACTGCTAGACTTTCTTCATTAAAACAACTAAGGCAGAAAATAAGGTGCATAAGATGTACATATAATCAAGAAGTGGCGATAATAAAGTTAGAAGTCTATGGGTATTGGAACGGGAGCCCGTATTTGATGTTTTACCGTTGCTGATAGAGGCATTAGCATAACAGTATTATTCTTTTGTATCTTACTGCTAACCTAAAAATAATTATGTTTTTTAAAAATAGAAATTCATGCGTAAAAAGTTTTAAAAAATCTTCTGGGATCTTCTACAGTAAGTTCTTTTAAAAGTGTTGCTGAAGCACCAAGTGTATTTCTTCTGTCAATCCATTTTCCCACCCATACCTCTTTGGCTTTTTATTTTTTTGTTTTTTTATATAAACAACAACAGCAGCTATACCGCAGCAATTAACTTTGATTTAGCCATCTTGGTATTGGTTACTATCATGATAGTTTTTATACGTGTAGATACCTCAATTTCTTAATAGGACTATCGTGGTTACTATCATGAGAGCACTTTCACGAGAGTTCTATCACCGTGAAAACGACGCTTTAAAAGTAATTCATGATAGATTTCTTGTAGAAAATAACCTTATTTATTAGACTGTATTGATATTTTAACAATTATTAAATACAGGGTGATCAAAAATAATCATTAAAAAATTTATGGACAAAAATTTTTAAAGTAAAATTTTTAAATGGTAACCCGTATCTTTTATTACCTTATTCTATTAAACAATTAAAATAAGGGTAATTTTGAAGGAAAATGCTTATTTTAAAAATTTATAGTTTTTAAAATATCACCAATTTATTATTCATCTATTTTAACAATATGGCGGCTAAATATGGTTTAGTTGGCCATGCATCTCGCCGTCATAGCCAACTAGACCTCTCTTTTTATTTAATTTTTTCCAAGATGGTGCCCAGCAGCAAGAAATGTACTATAGAAAAAAATAGGTAATTGTTTTTAACATAAAAATGTCAATTTATGGTTTTGTTATAGTGCGAAATTTTAGATAGTATCTATCAAAAACTAATAAAAAATGGGAGATAATAATGTTCCGTTACACCCGGTATAAAAATAATCTTAAATATTTTTAGAAACGAAATAAAATATAAATTAAACTCTATTATATTTTAGCCCCCTGCTTATGAAAATCGCGTATGTACATACCTATGCATATTCAAAATAGTGGTCGTCAAGTTATTAAAATTAAGTGAATTAAAGTGATTAAATTATTACGTAAAAATAGCCATCTAGTTTTAGTAAAATCCCGACCGTGCTATAAAAAGTCTTAATTGTCTTTTAAATCGGTGTAATTTGTAATATTAATTAAACCTATTTTTTTAAATTAAAATAAATTACCTTTATTGATTTATACAATGGGATAGTGGTTTGCTTATAGAAAGAAAAACCTGGCATGAAACTACCTAAATAAATTATAATATTATTGTGCACAAAGCACAGAGGCTTTTAAAACAGTTATAGGTTTTTTTCTGATAACAAAGACTCCTTCGACAATCGTATTAAAAAGTTCTTTCTTGCTCAAATGGCAGCAAATCTTTTTGGTCCTTTGCGAAAAACATAAGTAGGAATTTTTGTATCAGTTCTTTCCCACCACTAACTTTGGAAGATGAAATTATTTCTACCGCTAAAGGAAAGGCAGAACTATTTGCTAAACAATTTGCTGCCAATTCAACCCTTGACCCTCCCGTAAATCATCCAATTCCAGCGGTTACCCCGGTTCCTCATAAAATGCCCGATATTATTTTTAAGGTAAAACACATTAAGCGTATCCTTTCTTCCCTTAACACCAAGAAATCATCTGGGCTGGATGTCATACAAGCGGTCGTTTTAAAAAATTGTGCTCCAGAACTTGCACCAATCTTAACTCGGCTGTTTCGAATTTCTTACGACACAGGTATCTTTCCGGAGAGCTGAAAAGCTGCACGTGTTTAACCTATTCCCAAGAAAGGATCTAAATTTCTTGCATCTTACTATAGGCCAATTTCAATTCTCTCAGTTCTTTGTAAAGTAATGGAAAAATTCAATGATTTACAAACTCTTGGAAAAACACAAAATTTTGCCATAAAGATCTACAGCAGATCTTCTTTCCTTCGTATCACACTGCTGGAATAAGTCTCTTGAGTTTCTAGGTGAGTCTCAGATCGTTGCTCTTGATATATCCAAAGCTTTTGACCAGGTCTGGCATGCCGCACTTTTTAATAAACTTCGCTCCTATGGTCTTTCAACTTAACTCTGTACTTGGCTCTCTAGTTATCTATCTGATCGACATATATCAGTTATTGTGGACGGCCATTCTTCAAGCTTCCACCAAGTTAATGCTGGAGTGCCTCAGGGCTCAGTTCTGGCACCAACATTGTTTCTTTTTCACATCAACGACCTTCTCTCGTCACAACTAAGTCCATTCATAGTTTCGCCGACGATAGTACCCTTCACTCCAGTTTTTAGGTTCCTAAACCCATCACTAAACCTGATTTGGAAAACAAACGCAGAGCGATGCAGATATCTCTTTCGCATGATCTTAATTTAATATTGGATTAGGGCGTCAAAAATCTCGTCCACTTTAATGCATCCAAAACACAATCATGTTCCTTGTCGTAAAAGAGTCACCAAATACTCATCCTCTACTTATGAGCGGCCATGTTTTACAAAGCAAAGACACCTTCAATCTTGTGGACGTCACATTTGAAAGTATCCTTAATTGGCATAAACACATTGTATCTATAGCCACGGCAGCTTTAAAAAGCTTGGATTTCTCTTTCGAGCCAAAAGTATTTTTCCCTTCTAATTTATACACTTTATATGTGTCCCAAATCCGACCTCCTTTGGAGTATTGTTCTCATATCTGGGGCATGGCTTCCCCTACAACTCTAAGCATTCCTTCCCTCTCTTGCCCATCGCTTTTTATAGGTACTTCCATGACTTCTGCTCTGAAGAATTGTCCAGTATAGTTCCTCCACTTACGGTTCCCAACAGAGAAACTTGTGGTTCCGCGCGTATGCATCCATATACGGTCCAACTGGACAGACGCCGAACTTCTCACTTTGTTCGTTCTTTTATCCCTAGAGTTTCTAGAATGTGGAACCTGCTGCCCGCGGAGGTCTTTTCTTCCCCCAAATCTTTAAGTATTTAAGTCCCGTGTCAACAAACTCCCTCTTACCTCGCTTAAGACACCCACGGTACGTTAATATTTAGAGCTTTTAGTCTTCGTGGTTTGTCCAAAGTTAAAAAATAAAAATAATAAGCGTAATTTCCAAAGGAAGATATATTTTTATATCTGTTTGCCTGAAAGCCTCAAAACACCAAGTCAATTATTAAAATAAGTAAATTAGGTTTATTACAATATAATTGTTTTGAAAAATTACCATTCAACTTCGTTAATAATATAAGTGCAAAAAAAATAAAACCGTATAGTTTGTAATATTAATTATTGTTTATTTCTTTTTAATTATAATAAATACCTTTTATTGATTTATGCAATAAGAAAGTGTTTGGCTTGTAGGAAGTACAACCTTGCCCTAAGCTGATCTATTTGTAGTCTTTTCATGCTCCTTTTTTGACACAGTGACCCTCGGAAAAGGTAAAGGTTTATCTTCCGGATAGCCTTGTATCGCGAGGTTTGTAATTAATACTAGTTATACATGCACACACAAATATTTAAAATTCATCTACTTACATATATATTTAAGTGTTTTATTTTATAGTATTATTAATAAAAATTTACTAACATTACTTCCATCAACGTGTCTGAAATTCCAACAAATTTACTGCATAAATATAAGGCAATTTTTCAGGTTTTTTAATACTTTACAAGGATTTTTTTTTGAAAATATTAACGCATTCGTAAATTTAGGCTAATAACGTTTTATTTTAGAGGCTCTGAAGTGTGTTTAAATTAAAAAGGAATTGAAGCTATCGGTACCGGGTGTCAAGTTATAAAATTACACCTCATAACCTTTTAAACTTTAAACCCCTCTTGAACGACACTGATAAAAAAATTTCTTGTAAGCCAAAAATGTCTTTTGGTGCATCGGAGGCGCCCCTTAATTTTTTTTAATATCTAATTTGGTATAAAAGTTATTGTGATTAAGAAAAAAATGGTACGCCACTGAATTTTTTTTAAATAAAAATAATTTTAAGACTTCCCATTTAGTTTACCACAAATTTGATTTCTTGACTTTTTTCATTTGATGCACGGTTTTAGCGTAAATAAATAAAAACAATTTCTCGCCATGGTCATTTCTTATGAATAATATCAAATTTTACAGTGAAAAATTAGCTTCGAATATAATTTTTTTGTATGCCAAAAATGGCTTTTGATGTATATAAATATCTAAATTGGTATAAAAGTTATTGTAAAATACACACTTTTTTAAAAAAATGTAACATCTTGTAGTTCAAAAACTAAGACGTTTAAGACATATTTCGTATGAAGTTTTTTTTATATGTAGATGTGTGTAGATATAAAATGCCAACATGTCTGTCCCAAGTCATTTATCTGGCCTATGCTTGGCAATTGGGTAACGAGTATATCCGAAAAAGCTTAGCGTTGGCAGAAGCTTCCTGATCCGTTACACGTTTGGCTCCCTCTCTCTCACTGTGCAGGTTGGCTTCAGACTTTTCAGAAGTTGATGCTTAAAATATTTTTTGGAATGTATTGATATCAGATTGAAACCAGACTGAGACTGGAGAAGTATCGATAGTATGAATAGGCTCATTTGTTTTGCACGTAAGAATATTTTATCGGACAGAGATCGACATGAAAACGAACCGTGATTGTACCCCTGGTATGAATCGCGCCTTAATACCCTGTAGTTGAGAAACTAAGACATTCAGGACATAATATGTTCAAATGAAGTTTTTTCCTATTTTTCTATTTTAGAATTAGCCCTTAAAGTTTGTCGGATAAGTTGTAAAACACCCTGTATAAATACAACAAGTAAAAAGATAATTAAAAATCGACGTTTCGGTGGCAAATCTGCCACCGTTGTCAAGACAAATGGAATAAAAATAATAAAAATAAAAACTTACTATTATTTAGGTTTTAAAATTCAAAATTTTTATGTTTTTCTTGGATATTTTGAAAACTTTGACTTTAAATGTCAAAACATGTTTGTTTGGTTATAGTGTCATAGTGACATAGATAACTGGTTGCTGGTGTATTGATTGTTTATTTTACAAAAAAGGTGAATAGTTAGTTAATTTTTAGTCTTCCTGAAGATACTTCAGTATCAAGCAAATTCAACCAAGTGTTATTTAAATTAACTGAAATTGATGCTACACAATTATCTTTATTTAATAATATATACGCACTTTGATTTTGCGTTTTTTAGAACAAGTTTCCTTTCCTAAAATGCTCGAAGCATCCCAGTTTATTCTATGATTGTTATCAAATGCGTGTTGGCAGATTTTTGATTTATGAAATTCTGTGTTTCTAATGTATGATCTGTGTTCTTTTATGCGTTTGGCTAATGGTCTACAAGTTTCACCTATATAAAACTTATTGCATTCGCAAGGTATTTTATAAATGACATTTTTGTATTTTCATTTAGGTTGTATGGTTTTGTTTTTGTTAATTGAGATCTGATTGTGTTTTGTGTTTTAAAGATTGTGCGAATATTAAATTTATGCCCTATTCGTTGAATTTTATTTGATAGTCCGGGAATGTATGGTAAAAATAAATTTGTAATAGGTCTATTTTGATTGTGTCTTATAACTGGAGTTTCAAATTCAAGGAAACAATTATTTATAAAATCAAGAGGATAATTATTTTGAATATAAATATATTTTTTAAATAATCTTTTTCAATATTTATATTTTGATTAGAACAAATGACTTTAATTCCCATGTCCCAGTGAATAATAGTTATTTATTAGATAAGTGAGTTATATTACATATAAGTCACGCAAGAAAAGTTTAACTCTCGAGCCCGAAGGGCGAGAGAAGGTAATTTTCTTAAGTGACTTATATGTAATAACTCACGTGTCTAATACAAAATTTTATCCAACACTTTCGTATAAATCGTTTTTAACACGCTTTTATTAACTTGGGTTGTAACTATCTATCTATCTATCTATGTAACGGAATCTTTGAGCCTAATTTTAACCAACTTCCAGCTATTCGATTTCTTTGAAACTTTGCACACGTGTCAAGGACCGATGAAGATGCAATAATTTAAAAACAGTATCCCGTTATCTTTTTTGAATCGCCAGGAAAAAAATTCCATTATATTATAAAAACAACACCTAGGGTGCCATCTGTTGGCAACATTTCAAACTTTGCTATTAAATGAAGAAGAAATTTTTTAGTTTTTACACAATTTGGTTAGTTGCACCATGGGTGTTCAATTTTTATGAACAATAAAAATATAGGGTTAGTTGCACCATGAGTTCAAGGATTCCATAATAAAAATTACATTATGTGTAATGTATACATAATACATAATGTGCAATTAATAAAAATTAACATTCTTTTTTTGGATCGCCAGGAAAAAAATTTTCCTTTATATTATAAAAATATAAAAACAACACCTAGGTTGCCACCTGTTGGCAACATTTCAAACTTTGCTATTAAATGAAGAAGAAATTTTTAGTGGGTTGCAATATATTGGCAACGGTCCAAACATTGCCTGGATTGCCATCTGTTGGCAAAATTTCAAACTTTGCTACTTAATGAAGAAGAAATTTTTAGTGAGTTGCAATCTGTTGGAAAAATTTTAAAATTTGCCACTCTTGTTCATTAAAAAAAATTTTCGCCATTTTGTCAAGAGTAGCAGAAACTAAAAAATGAAAAATAATTAATAGTTTAAAAAACTAAAAAACACGCTTTTATATGCAACCGAACTAAAAATTAGAAAATAATTTTTCATTAAAAAAATATTGTCATTTCATAGTAAAAAGCGTGGGGTGATAAAAATATTAAATGTTATAATTATTATATTTGCAAATATCTATGATGGAAAAGTTATGAAAAAATAGTAAAATGCACCCCACGCTTTTTACTATGAAATGACAATATTTTTTTAATGAAAAATTATTTTCTAATTTTTAGTTCGGTTGCATATAAAAGCGTGTTTTTTAGTTTTTTAAACTATTAATTATTAATATCGAAAATAATTTGAAAACGTCATCCATTATTTGTTACTTGTCATTGTCAACACCAGCAACAAAATTTTGTATTGTCTATAATTCACTAGTGAGCTAATGGGTACTTTAGCTCACTAGTGACTTATAGTACACTTTATATCCTCAAAATCTGATCAATTATGTAGATATTATATGTAAGTGTTGGATAAAACATTAAATATTGTTAGAAATAAATTTAAAAACCTAATATGTTGTTGGAACAGGTTTTTTTGCATTTAAAAAAACTCGTATTTAAAATAGATTTTTGTCTTCTAATTTATTTAATGTTGTTTTTTTAATCAAAACCGCTACTATTATCCCACATTAAATAGCACCAAATCGACACCATAAAAATTCTATTGGTCAGTGCACAAACAGAACATAGAAAATAGTTCAAGAACGTTCATTGACAGCCTTTATCATAAACTGCTTTTCCTTTTACCTAGATCCTAGATCTTTTATACATTTCAATGTTTACAGGAAACTGCACAGTATCGTTCTTGAGGTATTAAGTTCAAGAACATTGCAGAAATATTAGTCAAGTGGGCGGTTTTTATATATGTTTTTTACAATTGTAGTTTACTGTGAAGTCGTGTTGACATCTAAAATTATAAACTGGTTAAAGATTGTTTTTTTGTGACTATTTAAAAAAAAAACCTTTGAGTGAGCTTTATTCTCATATTTGGTACAGACATACTAAAAATATATATTTTTATGACTCCCTTAATTTCTACATCAGACATGTATAGAGTTGCCATAAATTCTATAGCCATTATCGGGACATCCTCATTTCTGGTATGTTAAAGTTTAGCGGGGATGGGGGACACTATAACATTTTTGCGTTTTAATGTATTTATAATTTCTTTTAAAATCTTAATTCTGATTAAGCGGTACATAAAAATATTTTGTTTCATCGTAAATCGGGACTTTTCGCTATAAAATCGGGACTTTTCGTTATGCAGTCGGGACGTGGGGTCCAATAACGGTGACAGTCCCGATATATCGGGACGGATGGCAATCCTAGACACAAATAATACACTACGTCAATTATGCTTAACTATTATAAATTATTATAATCAAAATTATTTTTAAATTATTCTGTACGGCCAGAGTGACAAATTATACAACATGTACAGGGTGGTTTTTTTGGTTGGTATTGCAGGGTATAGGAAAACGGTAAGAGATACAAAAAACTAAGACACGTGTCCCGTTCTCTTTTTGATGTTTAGTTTATTGGCGCAATCAGATCCACGCTAACTTGACTGATTTGGAAGATACAGGGTTATTCTCAAAAATTGTCGATTTTTATTATGTCTTATTACTGGGACATTTATGGAGATAGAAAGAAACTTAAAATACAAAAGTTTTATATCTTTTACGTAGTATCCAGTGGCGTACTTGAAATAAATATGAATGTTTTTACCACAACATGCATTTTTTTAAATGGAACACCCTGTATCTAAGTATCACAAAAAAATGTATTTTTTTTACGATTACAACAATATATAACACATACTATTTTGCTTTGCCCAAAGTAGCAGAAACACCAAAAAACACATTATTTTTAGTTGGCCATGGATTGAATTATTAATATTCATTTATTTTATGTGTATTAAAAACCCAGTTAACAAAAATACTAAAACTTTAATAAAATTAAACTACTACGGAAAGCAAATATACAATTTTATAAACTAAACAAATACCTAATATATCACAAAAGGTGCTCAAATTGTCTTCCATTCTGCTCGATGCATTTTTGGGCTCGGTTTGTAACGGATCTAGTGGCGTTATATATGTGAATATTTAGTACTCGTCTTATGCAATTAATAAAATTTTCTGTAAGTTCTTCCAGAATATTATTTCGAATTTTATATAGTTCATTTTTAATAAAACCCCAAAAATAAAAATCGAGTGGAGTTAGGTCGGGGGAACGCGGAGGCCATCTGTTTGGTCCATAAGTGCCAAGCCAATTTTCACCAAAATTAACAGTGCCTTACTATATGGCTATTATGTGCCGGAGCACCGTCTTGTTGAAAATATATATTATTTCTTACAGCTAGTGGCATGTTATCCAACTCGGCAATTATACCTTCTTCCAAAATTTGTATATATCCCCCAGCATTTAAATTGTTATAGAAAATCCTGTAGTTTAACACTCTGTTTTGATACAGTGCCACCCATACATGAATCCCAAACCGTCCTTGTTGTATCCGCGCTACCATCTCATGTGGATTTGTATTTGACCAGTATCGATTATTTTGTCGATTAAAAATCCCTTCGCTGGATACGAAAGCCTCATCAGTCCATATTATATTTTGAAAAAATTGGGATTCATATTAATCTGATGCATATACCAATGACAAAATTCTAAGCGCCGTTCTTCATCTCCGGGATGTAAGTTATGAACTTTTCTTATTTTATATGGTTTATATTTATGCTTTTTTAATGTTTTTAACACTTTAGATTTACTTATACCAATATCTTTCTCAATATTACGGCTAGATACCGTCGGTTCAGCAGTAACACAAGCTATCGTGTTAACCTCATCCCTTTCCCTATTTTCCTTATTGTAAATATTAGTCCTTGGTCTTTCAAATGATCCATATTCGCTTAAATTATGGTACAATCTTTGAAATATTCTTTTGTCTGTGCTGTCGTCGCTCTGGATAACGGTCAAAATATAAGTCTAAAGCTGTGTTTTTATCTTTATTACTTTCAATGTAGCACTCAAACATGTTTAATTTCTCATAGTTTTGAAAAATATTCATTTTAAATCTTTTTGTTTTATTATATTCACATACGGACTATAAAAACGAATACCTACTAATAGCTAATTGTCATTTGATTTTAGGACATGTAAACAAACCAAAACAAAAATCATTCCATGGCCACCTAAAAAAATGGGGTTTTCGGTGTTTTACCTAATTTGGGCAAAACAAAATAGTATGTATTATATGTTGTTGTAGTCGCAACAAAAATGCAATTTTTGAGATACTTAGATACAGGGTGTTCCATTTAAAAAAATGCATGTTATGGTAATATCTAAAAAATTAAAACGTTTATATTTATTTTATGTAGGCCACTGGATTCTACGTAAAAAGTTATAAAATCTTGTATTTAAAGTTTTTTCTATCTTCATAAATGTCTGAGTAATAAGACATAATAAAAATTGACGAATTTTTAGAATCACCCTGTATCTTCCAAACCAATCTAGTTAGCGTGGATTAGATTGCGCCATTGAACTAAACATCAAAAAGAGAACGGGACACGTACATTAGTTTTTTGTATCTCTTACCGTTTAGCCTATACCCCGCAATACCAACCAAAAAAAACACCCTGTACAATAGATTGATTTAAAAAAAATCGAATATGTTTTTTTAAATAAAAATATTGTTGAAAATAAAAAGAATCCTGTGAATTGTATATTTGGGAAATTTTTATACGGTTGTAGAAAAATATAGTATGCAACACATGCATAAAGTGTCTTTTCACTTATGAAATTTTTGCACTCGCCTCACTGTTCGTACTGTCAAACTTCCCATTCGTAAAAAAGTATCACTTGTTACTTTTCATTATAAGAATTAACTACTTATGGGTCGGGTAGCTTTTTAGTTTATTTTATATAAATATTTACTTACTCAATCGAAAAACCAGCAATATTTGACGTATAGTTTGTTGTGCATTTTTACGTACACTTCAATAAATAGTCAAAATTTGTGAAAAAATACAGGGGTTTATTAAAAACAACCTAATTGACAATAAAAAACGAAAAATGTAAAACACTTTGTATTTTTAACAATACTATTGTGATAAAATTAGTTGTTTAATCAATCATTTTTATTTTAAGTTTTATTTTGTATCTTCTACAGAGGCACAGCTATTTTGTGTATAAATAGAGTTGGAACACTCTGTATATGAATTATACAGGGTATCCGGAAAGGTGAGGTCAAAAATGATAAAAACTTATTTTAATTCTAACTTTCGAACTGTTACTACCAATGCTATTTGGGCAACTAAAAATCCGGATACTAATGCTTTTTTATTATACTGGGTGACACAAGTGATTTTCATTTGATGTATGCATTTTTTAAACAAGTGACAAATTTAACATTTTGCTTTGACCGTTTGATGATTAATACCTTATTTAAATCGATATCTTGAAAAGTTTTTATAAAATCTCATTTTAAATTCAGACATACCAGCATTTTGTATGTAATAAAAAAATTTTTTGAGAGAATCATCAAGTAAAAAAATATTAATCATTTTTTTTTAATTTTTTGTTAAACTTTATAGTAAAAATAAAGACTGTTTTTTATAATTTTACCATCTTTTTTATTACATGGAAAATGGTGTGTGTTTTTATGGACCTAAAATGTAATTTAATTAAACACGGTTGAAGGTATCGATTTAAATAAGGTATACCTTTTTGTACATAAATAATAGGGGAATTAAACGGTCAAAGAAAAATGTCAAATTTTGTCACCTGTGTTAAAAATGCATACATTAAATGAAAAATAAATCGTCGCACCCTGTATTATTTTTACTTAGATTATAACCATTGACCTATAAAAAGAAGCAATAGTATGAGGATATTTAGTTGCTCAAATATCTTTGGTAATGCATGTGGCAACAGTTTAAAAGTTATAATTGAAATAATTTTTTTAGTCCAACTTTGAAGGTCAATATAGCGTAAAATAACTTTTTTTATATATGAAACACTAACATTATTTTGTTACACTCTGTCAACCCTGTCCTTTTTGACCTCACCTTTTTGGACACCCTGTATATTACAAGGGTTTTTTTGCATGATAGACTTATAGTCTAAGAGATTGAGGCACATTAAAAATTATCTGCAAAGCTTCTTTAATGTTATTTAAATATAAAAACGCAGACCTGGTGTCTGGTTTGTGCCTTAAATACCTGCTTAAAAATGCCCACCAGATCTCCTACTATTAACAGTCATCAGAAATTATTTTTTGGTGTACCCATTCAATTGTTGAAAGGTTTATAAAATAGGTGGGCAAATAATAATTCTATATCGTTTTTATTAATGCTGACATGAAAACTAACTTTTATTTTTGTTTTTTTTTAGGAATGACATTGACCTAAATTATCTATAACTTCAAGATGTTTGAAAATTACAAATTGGGAAAATAAAAATCACAAATTTGCACTGTTACAAGGTGTTTTAATTGACCTTATAATTCTTAGAACAAATAAAATTAAAAACAATGTTAACGATTAATATAAACTGCTTAAGTGTTTGATCCTGCCAAAATTATTAAAATCTTCACGCAACTTAAAGTTAAAAGCTTATATCCGTTTCATTTTTTGGGTTTATCAATCAGTTTAACTACGATAGATAACATTTATTAACATATCAGTAAACTTTCCATAGGGTGGTGTATTCTCTATATTTTAATAATTTTAAAATAAAGCGTGCATACTTTTTACAGACCTCATAAAAAAAATAGAATAACTACTGATTTCTAAAAATGGCAGTTTATGCATTTTTTTATTGTCTAGTGACTTTTTTGCGATATTGAAAACAGTCAGTTAAAGTATTTTATTTATAAATATTATAGTTTAGCAGTTATCCAAATTTAAAAAAAATCCTTAATAAGTAGTGAGCTTTTTCAAAAATATATTGCGTTCAGGCAACAACCTACAAACAATTACAAAAATTACTGCCTGAACGCAATATATTTTTGAAAAAGCTCACTACGCTGGGCGAAACGTCAGATGTTAGCTATGTAGTGAAGTAGTTTTAATTATTAACAAAAAAACCTATACCTAAGAAAAATAAATAAATTATATATATATATATATATATATATATATATATATAAAGGAGTAAAATACTTTGTATAATTGTATAAACAATTATGAATATTCGTGGTAGACTTTTTGAAAATTATTGAAAAGTACGTTAGCGTGGGGATTTTCTTTTGGCCCAGTCTAATATAAAATAAATATTAAAATATTTATTATGTTCTATCATTAATTACATCTAGTTATAAAAATAATAGGCATTACACCGTTACTTATCGTAATACTATATTATATTGACGTATGGAAATGAAACTTAATACCCCGCATATTATGAGAATACTTTAAATATTATTTTTCTATTTTTTCCTGTAATTTAATTAGTTTGAATAAGCGCACATTAACCATTTGTAGAGGATGTGCAATTTTCTAAATACAACGAAACTATTCAACCAATTACCTACATGTATTTTGAAAGGATTTTTTTAACTGGGATAACTGCTAAACTATATTATTTATAAATAAAATCGTTTTATTGCTATAAATAAATAATACAAATACGGACTTAACTACAGTGGCGAAGCCAGGTTTTCGGTATAGGGGCGGCCAAGGGGGGCCGAATATTTGAACAAAGGACCCAAAAAAAATTTATAGACATAACATTTTGATAGATATTCTTATGGATGTCACCTGTAATGTTGTTTTGTGTCTCGCAATAATTTTATGGAACAAAAAAATTCTCCCATGTCCAAATGACTATCCTTTCCTAACTTTACCACCTCTCTAAGTTTTACATTAATTTGCTTCCTACGTTCCACCTTACAGGAGGGGGGCAGGTATTTTTAGGGGGACCTGGGCCACCCCTGTCCCCCTGGCGACGCCACTGCTTAACTGTTTCTGTATGTTTTTTGTTTTTTTATTGCCTCTTACTTCACTTGAAAAATTACTTTTTATAAACCAGATACAAAAATTACCTGCTAACATTTCCTGTGCGTTGATAATTTTTTATTATTTATTTCACGTATTTACATAAAAGCCTTTTAACGAACCATTGGTAAAAAATTAATGGACTTTTCACCAGTTTTATCAGATTTTTAAATATTTTAAATTAAACGAACACAAAATTAAAAATTTAAGGTTTGTTCTGCTGAAACGAAAAATAAACAAAGCGTGCATACTGCTTATACGTCAATACAAGAAAGGGTATGTTAAAAATGTCAGTAATGTTTGAAGAAAGTTTGCAAATTTTTTAAACAGTTTCCAACATCTTAAAACTACTGCCGGAACAACAAACAATTGTATAATGTTACAAACATAGCACTGCCGGAACGACAAATTTGTCGTGCGCAGAATCCAAACTATTGCAAACATTTCTGACAGCCTGCTGGAACAAACCTATATTATAAAACATATTTTGAAATAAGAAAAATATACTATTTTATTGTATCTCAAGAAAGATAGACTTTAAACGCAGATATAGGTATAATTTTTTTAACATTTATCTACCCTGAAACCTATAAATATTGTTATGTTATCAATTACTGGCTTAAAACAGAATCCGGTAGCCCACTTACTTTATCAATATTTGTGATATTAGAAATTTATTGTTTAATTACTAACCAAATTAATTAATTATGTTTTTGTAGTTAATAATAAAGATAAAGGAGATACATGGGGCACCTGAAAATGTAAAATTTTAGCTTAGAAACTAAGAGGGCTATGACGGCTTTGTTAACAGCATCTTTCGTTTCACAAAAAATAGGTTAGGTTCAAGAAAACCGCAAGGTTCTAACTTTAATAATAACTGAGATACCCCACAGTTGCAACCAAAATGGGACACCCTGTACAGTTGGACCATTGAAATCCATTATTTTAAGGTCAATGTAATTCACTACAACAAAACCTGTATCCACAATTTATTTTGCCAATAATACTTATAAGACGTAAACCTTTGATTATACCGGGTGACAACGAAATTACTATCCAGTATTTTATTAGTAGTATACTTTTCAAATTTTAGGATATTATAGTGTGTCACGAGATGTGAGTGTGTCGGTATGATATTTTTAATGAAACGCCCTGTATATTTTTTAAAATTTAAATTCTTTAAGTCAGGTCTGACAGAAAACCGTTAGTATACTCATAACCTATCTCTTTTATTTTTATAGAAAATAAGCAGTTTTATGAATATTACATCGTCGTCTGGATCTTTTCAAACGCCGTTTTCTCTTAAACCAAAAAAGATAGGTTATGGGTATATAATACCAGGAATAGATTGAAGAATTTAAGTCCTATAATATATATAAGGTGTTCCATCAAAATTATCAGGGTTATCATATTTAGAAGTTCAAATTTTACAGGACTTATAATTGCGGCTGAACGTAGAGCCTTTTAAAAGAACTCTTTTAAGTATTTTAAATTTTTGTTATGTTCATTTGTTTTCTCATAAAACTGCAAATTGTGCGGTCGTGTGGACATTTTCAAAAGCAATATTTAATCTTTAAAACCAAAAAAATTAGGTTATGGATATATTTAAAGTTTTATATCAGAAATGATCTGTAAAATTCAAATCCTAGAAATATACAGAGTGTTTCATTTAAAATATAACAGTTTATATCACTTCCGGTTACACCGGAAGTAATACACAGGTGCTATTATATCTAAAATTTGGCATCCGGTAATACAATATAACGTCCCTAAATTTTAAAACTTTACGGTTGCAAAAGTGAAAATATGGTGCTGGATAGTCATTTTGGTATGTGATTTTTCCACTTATCCATCGATATACAGAATATACGTGTACAGAATATTTTAACTCGTTAAGTAAAGATGGGGTGATTAAACAACTTAAATATACAGCGTGTCTTTGGAAGTTCTTAACAAATGGGAAACTTTTTATTATTAATTTAATGAAAAAAGTTATTTTTATAAAAAGTCCTGCTTGATGAGAAAATACATTTCCACAAAAATATTTGAAGGTTGGATATACAGGATGGCTTAAAAATGACTTGTTTACAAATTAAAATAAGGGTTATTTCCTAACTACGATATCAAACTTTAAAGGAGATTTCTTATGTCATTTTATGAAGAAAAGTTCCTATAAACATATGTCCGGAGTTGCTTTCTTTTCTGAGATACAGGGTGTTAACTATTTTTTAAAGGTCTGTTTGTTTTTAATATCTTAAATACGAAGCCAGATAAGAAAAAATGTACTACACTAAAAAGTCGTATTTTTAGTTGATTTAAAGAAAAAAACTGCATAAAAGCCAGTGGCGTACATTTTTCTCTCAGTAATATTGTGCCCACTGTACGCTACTGGATTTTTATGCAGATTTTATATGTTTTCCTTTAAAGCAACTTCAAATAAAACTTTTTAGTGTAGTACATTTTTTGTATCTGGCTTCGCATTTAAGATATTTAAAAACTAAAGACCTTTAAAAAAAAATTAACGCCCTGTATCTCAGCAACTCCGGAGATATGTTTATAGAAACTTTTCTTCATAAAATGACTTAAGAAATCACACTTTAAAGTTTGGTACCGTACTAGGAAATAACCCTTATTTTAATTTGGAAACCAGTCATATTTAAGGTACCCTGTACATTCAACCTTCAAATATTTTTGTGGAAATGTATTTTCTCATCAAGCAGGATAATAATAAAAAGTTTCCCATTTGTTAAGAACTTCCAAAGACACGCTGTATGTGTTTACCTAAAGTTGCTTTTTTGTCCTAATGATTTACAAAGTTTAAGATATGACAGTATCAGTCGTATATTAACGACAATGAGGTTTGGCTTGACCTTATGTTCTCACATTCATTTCTTTCAACTGCGAGGTTCTATACCCCGAGTGGGCATATAATGAGTATGAGTAAGTAAATATTATGATAGAAATGTCAAGTGTACAACGATTTTAATATTTGTCTGATCAATACCCCTGATTGATGAGAAGCTTGCCACGATTTGGTAGCTAGGACTTAGCCGAATTATTTTTGAGCTTTTAGTACAATATAACTGTTTAACATATTTTTTACATAATTTATGTAGTTCCCCATATAGTCCTTGTATTGCCATTAGTTAATCTGTATTTTATGGAAAACAAAATTAAAATTATAATAAATAATTACTATAAATAAATATTTAGTTCAGTGCTAAATAAAAGAGAGTAATCAATCAAAGGCGGCTCTTTTTCTTATCACTGTAACGACACACAAGTGGCGTATTTGTTTTCGAAAATCAGAATAAACAGATAAATTATCAGTAAGTCCTTAATGGAAATATAATAAAAAATTAATAAACATTGAATTTACAGGGTTAAATTGTTTTAATTTTATTTTAATAGTGTAAAGTTTCATATTTAAACCATTAATCGACAACAATGTTTGGTTGTTGATGGAAACGACTTTGTCAATTAAAATTTTTGTTTTTCTTGATATTTGATATAGGCGTTACTAATAGACATTTACAATACAATGTGGTTTAAATAGGCGGGAACAAATTAAGAATGTTTTCTCACGTGTATTATACAGTGACCGCCATAAATGTTAAACCATATGGATAACATTTTTAGTTTTGATTTCTCAAAAAATATTCTTGATAAAAATCTCTGCATGTGCCAAAACTCCCAAAATACTGATCAAATTTTAACGTAAAAGAAACCTTTTAAAACTTACAAAAAATTATCATTAAAAAACTTGTATCGAATTAAAACTTATGTCATAATTTTAAAATAGAACCTTTTATTTAAAAATCAAAAATAAAACGTATTTCTTTAACTTAACCAAAACAATGTGAAGGCGTTTTCCATAGGACCAAAAAAGATGCAAAATATTATTCTAAAGGAGCTGTTAAGTTTTAGCCTTATTAAACCAAAAAAAGCAAAAATCTACTATTAACTACAATTTAAGGATCAAAGTCAGAGTCTCAGACTCTGACTTTGATCCTTAAATTATAGTTAAATCTATGTTGAGTCTCTTTGAGAAAATGGACAGATTCTTAAGTATAAAATCTACTATTGTTCTGTGAAGTGCTAGTCTAATTGGACCGGGTGTCAAGTTATAAATTCCCCCCTTAACTTTTTTATTTTTATTGTACAAAATAATTACAAATATTAGTTTGTGGGGTTAATTCTGTAGTTTTCAAATCAGTTTTCTCTTAAGATTTACAGAGTAAGACAAAAAGTATATATATTTTTTTAAATGGAACACCCTATATATATATATATATAGCCGAACAAACCATAAAGGAAACTGGACACCCATCAGTCTGCGGGTTTGCAAAATTCGGATTAGTAGTTTTGCCAAATCCAGGTAGGTGGCGTTACACAGTTACTGAATATATGAATAAAATCATACAGAAAGTAGTATTTTTACTGCTTTCGTGATTTTTAAACAACCAACCATGGTAGCCGAAATCTTACAGGTTATTATTTATTTAATTTTACTGTCATTAATGAACCATATGCCCAAAGAACTTTATCTTTTATTAATACATATATATCATCAAACCCGTCTCTCCGGTGGCGCAGTGGACATAGCCTTGATATATAACGTCCGTGGTGGCACTACCGCGTTTTCTAAAAGGTGCTGTGAAATGCAAATACGGCATGTTTTAGTGCTTGGACAACGTTGACGCAACAGGGGAAAAAATGGGTTAAACATCCAATAACCAGAAACCCACGGTACTCTGGTACTACCTCGATATTTGTGGTCTTCGTAGTATTAAATTAAGGTTAAATATTTATTCAGTGTAATTATTCCATATAATCTAAAAAAACATATTTAAGTTATTTATATTTTTATTAAAACGGAAGGAATAAAACGTAATATTACCATTATATTAGACCGTTAAACAATGATTTTTAGTTATTATCATAAAGATAATTTTATACACTTAAGTACATTACATGAAAAGTGTTTAAAAAAGTTATTTTTTTTTAAAACACTTTAAATGTTTTTTTACACTTCTATTAAGTGTTTTGTTTTAAGGCCTACCAGGTATTATTTTAATATAAATTTATTCAATGTTACAGTAAACGCGACATCCAACTTAACAAAATGGTAGGAAAGCCCACGAAGCTAAATGGGGACTTAATCAAGCGTGATAGAGCCCTATTGGGTTGCAAAGCTTAGATGATAAGAAGAAAAATGTCACCACCATTTCATCGGTGGGGGAAGCTGCTATAAATCTTTTAATAAGTTAAAAAAATACTTTGGTTATTTCAGCTTGTGAAAATCATTCGAATCGTATCGGATTATATATTTTTCGTTATCCTTGGGCTCCCCTACTAAAAGATCAAGTGACCATACATTCCGCCATTACTTTTTTAGTTTGCAGATAAATGGGAATTAACAAATTATTTTTAATAATAAAATATGTAAAAAAACATAGACGTTTAAAATGTAAAGTAAGTTTTTAAATGTTTATAAAAAAGAAATGCCCCTTTTTATCAAAATCGAGATTATAGGCGAAATCTGATGGTACATTATTACACTTTTATTACCCAAAATATCAGCCAAATAAAACTAATACTGTCGATGCGTGACCCGAATAAAACTCAAAAGTTTCCATTGCCTTACTATTGAAAAATAAATATTAAAAGCTTCAAAGGTATCTTATAAAGTTGTTTTTGTGACAATCCTTGTTTTACACAGTTACTTTCTTAATGACTAAGTATACAAGCGTCTATACAGCAGAACTATATGTCATTTTTCAAGCCTTGTTGTTTGTAGAACAAAGTGACAGTCACTTCTCAATAATTATCTCCGATTCTCTAAGCTCCATCACTGCTATTCAAAATGCTTATTCAAAGCTCCCCGTGGTACAAAGAATATACAGAGCTCTTGCCAACATTAAAAATCAACATAAAGAAGTAATTTTTATTTGAGTCCCATCACACATCGGAATAGATGGAAACAAACAAGCGGATAAAGCGGCTCGGACCGCTACCGAAAACGCAAATTCTATCTACGTACCAAACACAGTAGCAGAAGACTTTAAAAATTTCATAAAAGATCAAAATAACTTGCTTTTGGCCAGAAGAATGGAATAGTGCAACGACACATTTGCGGGAGTGTAAAACAAGCGTGAAACCGTGGCAGTGCAATTTAAAGTTAAACCGAAAGGAACAAGTGTTAATTAATCGACTTCGGATAGGGCATACTAAACTAACTCATAGTTACCTTCTAACAAAAGACAACCGTCCTTTCTGGGTATTGTGTACAGTGCCTCTAACCATTAAACACATTTTAGTGGAGTGTCCAAAGCACGCGCGAGAAAGACAGAAAAATAACCTTAAAGAATCCCTTCAGGACATTCTTAATAACAATTTAAGAGATACATTAAATTTTATAAAAGACTGAGCTAATTAACTCAATATAAATCATAGAGTAGTACAACAAACATGTGATGTGAACAAACGACTAAATTTTTTGTTTACGTGCAAATAACCCTATGTGGTTGAAGCGCTATTTAAACAAAAAAAAACAATCCTTGTTTTATTCCTGTACCCTTCAAATACTAAGAAAACCATATATACAAATAAAAGAAGGTTTTTATTTGTTACACACTGTATGTGTATGAGAAAAAATATAATTATTCAGTGAAAAATATTAATTGAAAGTATAAAAATATAATAAATTGTAGAATCAAAGAAAACTTTATAAAATACATTTTAAAACACTTTTATGTAAAGTTGGATTAAAAAAAGTCGCATTCACTGAATTAATTATTTAATTAAAGTGTTATTAATGTGTTTAATTACTGGAATTTTAAACGGACTTCTCGATTTTTAGCCGTACAATAATACTTGAAAATTGTCATTTTAAGCATACTGGGTCTAGCAAAAGAACTGCAAATCTTAAATATCTTCTTTGCCAAAGGTACATTTACCGTATCTAAAGTATGTTGGGTTCATTTGGAATTGAATGGTGGTGTCCGCCCAGTTGCCACATTTTTTACTTTTGTGCTTTAATTATTTTGCGTGTTTTTAAATGGAATGTCCCATTAAAATAAGTAACCTTATAAATTTTTAAAATTAGGTCTTAATTTGTGCTTATACCTCCACTACACTTTAAGTAAAGAGTATCACATTAAAATCTGTATATAATATCTTAATAACTGTTTGAGTTGTATTTACGAAATTCGGTAATTCACATTTTCGAATTTTAAATAGGGATATTTTGGTGATTGTGGAGATTAATAAAATTTATTTAGTAAATTTTATATCTGATATAACATTTTTCATAAAGCTTAATTAAATTGTTAAATACTAACTATAGTAGGATTCAACTAATCCCACGCAGTCATTAGAGACATTTTGCACCCATTATTTTGCAATTCCGTTGTGGTTAACGTTATTCTGAGACTGCGCAGTAACGCAAACATGATCCGTTATCGTTATTAACTCCTTTAATTACGGATGAATACCGAAGAGCTTATCGTTATCGTTATCGTTATTGTTAAACTGCGTGGTTGCCGGATTGTAGAAATTTTAATATCAATTATTTAAAAGGTTAAAATTTTCATGCCGTATTAATTAAAATATCATTTATACATAGGCTCTAATTAGCGAAAAATTTATAGGAGTAGTAAAAATCAAATAGTGTTAAGAAATTAAAACGGACTTGCACTTTTATGGATATTCTAAATCAGTAATTAATTTAGATGTTACAATCTGGCACACTTGCTTTTTATTCTACTACCAAACCTAACCTTACTTTTGGATTTTGCTTATACTGTATTGTTTACATCTACTTTAAAAAACGAAATCAACAGAAGTGTTTGCATATATTTAAATATCAATTTATATCTTATGAAGAATAAAAGTAAATACGGATTTTCCGTTATCTTTAAAATCGTTGAACCACAGGCAAAAATAAGGTTATGTGTCGAAAGCGCAGACGCAAGATAAATTTCTTAAAAGAGGCTGCAAAATCTCTGTCAAAAACTGCTGTCGAGATCGTTATTTTTAATAACGATAACCATAAGGAGGCCAAAAAACATCTGTTATTTTAAGAGGTGCAAAATGTCTCTATTAATTCGTCGTGTTTTTCTTACTTTTATATTATTCCCCCTTTTTCTTGTATGACGCCTCTGGCTCGTTCTTGGCTGGATCTACTCTATTGTACGTAGCTTTGCAACAACTCCATGGTATCAATTTGTTCGCGATTATAATATAATTAGACACCGGAAATTCTATATCAATAGTTTTGGCCAATCTTTTATAAAAAAAAATATTTAAACTAAAGTTAGTCCTCATTTAAACTTGATAAAACATTTTGTAACAATCAATTGACGTAAATCTCTTTAAAATTCCAAAAGCAAATTTATCAGAACTAGAGATTATAGGTTATCGCCAATACATTAATTTGTCATCGTTGGTAATTTCAAACAAAAAACTGGCGCGCAACTGGATTTTTTTTTAAATCTTAAAAGGGCATGGGTACCTCACCAAATATATCGTCGGTTTGAAGCTAAAACTCACTAAGTGACAGTTTATGGTTTAGTGAATAGCAACGATTTTATACAA
>JACEGR010007029.1:0-53876 GCA_014170235.1 Listronotus bonariensis
ACCTCCTTTGGAATATTGTTCTCATATCTGGTGCATGGCGTCCCCCACAACCCTAAGCATTCTTGATTCTATTCAAAGAACAGCTATTCGTCTCATTAATGATCCTTCTCACTTACAGAAAGGCTTCCCTCTCTTGCCCATCGTCGGGCTGTGGGGGATTTATCGCTTTTTATAGGTACTTCCATGGCTTCTGCTCTGAAGAATTCTTTCCAGTATAGTTCCTCCAGTCACGGTTCCCAACAGGGAAACTCCCTGGTTCCGCGCGTATGCATCCCTATACGGTCCAACTGGACAGGCCCCCCGATTCTTGCACTTTGTTCGTTCTTTTTATCCCTAGAGTTTCTTAGATTGTGGAACCTGCTGCCCGCGGAGGTCTTTCCTTCCCCCCCAAATCTTCAAGTATTTAAGTCCCGTGTCGACAAACTCCCTCTTACCTCGCTTAAGCGACACCCACGGTACGTTAGTATTTAGGCTTTTAGCCTTCGTGGTTTGTCCAAAGTAATAGTAAACTACTAACAGACATATCAAACATGGTCATAACTCGTTTATTTGTTTACTTTTTATAACGAATAAAATCTTACACTAATTATTTTGTAACAAAAATTAGGTTTTTCTATGATAACTTGGGAAATATTTGTATTCAAAATTACTGTTAATTTAATGTCAGTAATTTATTATCACATTAAGCATTAATATTTTACATACTATTCATTTTATGATTAGTCATTGTTATGGATAAGAGGTCCGGTAGTGGCTTCAGCGTAGCCAAGGCGTTAAGTCGTTGAGCGCACAACGGACGTGAGGTGGGTTCGAATCCTGCTGAGGCCAAATACTTATTTATAAGTTGGTCGGAAATTTAGTGGTTAGCTCAACACCAGACGGACAAAGTGCAAAATGTATCGACGCTGAAGGCCATCAAAGGACCAGGGCGCCGGAACACACTTTTGCCGTGTCCTGCGCAACCGTAGACATGCGGACCCCACTCAGTTGGTAGGTTCAGTAGTGCCCCTGGGTGGACGAGGTCTTAAGTTGTCGCTCATAGAACCGTGTTCGGAACCCACGTTAAGCTGTAGGTCCCGTTTGGCTGACATCACCCAGACGTAAAAAGACAGGGCGCACAATAAGCCGAGCGGCTTCAGTGCATGGGTTATCCCGGCCCTATTCTAAGATCTATGGATAAGAGTTACTCTGTACATATTTTTGTCTTTTTTAATAAATGTTCTCAACCTATATTCAATTTGATCGTAAAATAGTCCGTAATCATCCGTAAGTGCTTGGGGAATAGGTACTTCTTAAAATCTATAATTAAAAATTAAACTTTTGTCACAAAAATATTAATAGGCTCAGTTTTATTTTACACAAAAAACTGAGACTAGCTTTGAAGGTATATGCAACTACCCATTTTTCTCACTGTACGAACTTTTTAAATTTATTTCTTTGTCATCATAGCGAAGTATATGATAATTTATTCTTTCTGGTACTACTTAAAAATCTGATTTTAAAATAAATTGCACTTTTGCATACCCACTATTTCTGTTCTATTCAATGATAGTGTTTTATTTATTATGCGCCGTTTCGTTTTCGTGGGACCATTATTAACCTTTTTTAAATACGGTCCCGATATTTTCATAATTAAATTTAAAAGCCGATTTACTACAAATTTAAGGATGAAGCACACATAAAGGTTTATTCTAAATGGGAACCTGTATTTTTGTAAATTTGATAAATATAATTATCTCTACATTTAAGGTTAATAAATAACTTTAAAGGACAAAACAAAACTTATCAAACCGCCGCCTAGCATTACTAACTTAAATTTTTTACGGTCCTAATTGTTTAATAAAGAAATTTTAAAGCCAATTTTATTTTAAATTCACAATATGGTTTAACTGTTACATATACCTGTGTTTCTCAGACTTTGGTGGAAATAGTAAACTATTAAAACTAATACATTAGTTTATTAAAAAGTAATAACACCTTAAAATGCATCGGCAGGATCTAATATCGTGACGTGTATTTTTAAATACAGTAGGGCCAATTTATGTCACTGGGCAAATGTACCATTTTGGCACTATCTTCATGGCCATGCTAGACTGGTGCGGACCATCAAAAAACTAACTTTGCATTTTTTAAAAACTAACTTCTAACGTATTTGCCCCACAATAAGTGGTAGCTGTCCGACCAGGGGCTTAACTACAAAACTTTAACTTTTTTTCAACTTCGACTTCTACTACCTACGTCTTATCTGAATACTTCTAACTTCTTCTCTCCCTTATTAGGACAATTTCTTGTATATATACTAAGTCTGAACTGAGTATTTTGGTGACTTTTAGCACGTTGTTGACCCTGAATAAAATAATATAACCTAGACTCTGTTATTGTTTAGTGACAAAAACCCTTTGCACCTCATATTTCTCGATTACTTGCTTTTAATTTTTTGATTGTGATTTCTTCAATGCCGGAAATAATAAATAAATATTAAAATTATTTAAACCCTAGGTACCTATACAGGGTGTTCACAATATCCTACCGCTTGATAACGATGTTTGTTTAATAAGTAGACGCTTGGTTTCTATGCTGTTCACTACGACACATTACAGCTTCATTAAAATTCCTATTACAGGCGAAACCGGTCTGCGAAGAGAGTGGCAGATAACATAGAAAAGCATATTTTTTTTTTTTTATTTGTTTTAAATGAAAGTAAAATACTTTGACCTATTTAACAGGCCTTGCTGGGGTGCTGGTATGTATGTATGCATGTAACGGAATACTTTAGCTTGATTCTCACCAAACCTCTCCAGCGATTCGACTTCTTCTGAAACTTTCCGCACGTATCAGGACTCCATGACAATGCAATAATCTGCGCAACAGTACTCCGTTGTCCTGCTTCGGATCGCCAGGATAAATAAATTCCTTTATAGATTTGTCTGTAGAGGAGAGTAACGGCGACTCCAGCTAGTGCAGTCTGCATCACGCATTGCCATTCGGACGTACTTTCGACAGAAGGCTGACAAACTTGTTCGGGTAGCTGCGCTCTGAAACCCCGTGCAACAGTAGAAGCTTTCAAATGAAGAATGAATTAGATTACGAAATAGTTCGCAGAAACATTTCAACATCACAATGTCCGCCAGAAAACTAACTGATATATCGAACTAAAAAAATGAAAATAAATAATAGTTTCAAGAAATCCAAAACACGCTTTTATATGCAACCGGAACTAAGAACTAGAAAACTAACTTTTCATTACAAAGTTTGTATTACAGTAGCTTAAAAGGTCATCACCAATGAATCATAACTATATGCCTCAAAATAGAATTATTATAAAGTTTAAGATAATAAAAGAATACTCACTTCAGACAAAGGTGGAGTGCTTAATATTAAATGTTCTAATTATTTCATTTGTAAACATCTATGAGCGAAAAAGCTATGTAAAAGATAGTAATATGCACCACCCACGCTTTTTTACTCTGAAGTGATTCACTTCTGTTATTATCTTAAATGCTTTATATTTCTGTTTTGAGTATCTGGTTATGATCTCATTGCTTGACTCCTTTATTACTGTAATAGAAACTTCTTTTGGTAATGAAATACAGTTCCACTTCGGTAAGTTCGGTCGCATATAAAAGCGTGTTTTTAAGTTTTTTAAACTATTATTTATTATTTGGTAAACCAGATGGGTGCAGTGCGGCTTTCCCACTGGATCTTAACCACCGCATCAGCAGCCAACTGATGCCATAACCTTTATCCATCTTATTTTTGATTAACGATTTTAGATTATCGATTCAATCAGCAAGTCAATTGATTGTAGTGATTTTTTCGATAGCAACGAATACATCCGAGCCATATTGGATCGGACGTCTCGTCAAACATTCAGTCAATATTGAGATAATCAAGGTGTCCAATCGTACGATTAAAAAGTATGATGGACGTCGATCGGAAGCAGTGCATAAGCAATTCGCGGTGATTCCGTGTATGAACTGCAGGGGCTTCGTTTTAAGGCAATATTTCAAATTAACTTTTTTATATCTAAATTTTTACAAGGCTAGATATATATATATATATATATATATATATATATATATATATATATATATATATATATATATATATATATATATATATATATATAAAGGAAACTTGTTATAAAGTATTGGTTAGTAGCTAATGTAAATGATGTGCCATAAGACCCCAATTTCCAAAATTTTGTTTTGAAAATGGCGCCCAACTCTATTTTGACATTATATTTGACGTTTCTTGCCAAAAAATTTGGTTAATGTTGTCTAACTAAGTCAAAAGTAAGAAAGGGGATAGTGACTTTAGACAAGCACTGTATTATAAAAACGGTTTAGTGTTACATTCAAAAAATAATTCAAGATTGCAAAGCAACTTGCTAATATCAAAATACAATCTTATGCAAATTGAAAGTAAAATCTAACAAGAAACATAAACGAGAAATAAAGGGTTTACTTTGACTCTTTATTTAGTTTATTGCCTTTATTAAAATAACAGAGATGTGGAAGCGGACTACGTTTTATTTCTATTCAAAGCAATAAAACATGAACAACACACATGCATACATAAACGTTGTCTGAAAGTTACCGTGAATTTCAATATTTTGCGGGTTTTAAGTTAAATATCTAAACCTAAAATTCTTTGAAATCTATAATAAAAAAACTTACTGAAAAATTTCTTTTAAATGGCATACAACCCATAACTACCATACCATGATTCGTCAGTTTAATACCATTACTAATTTTCCTATAAAAATTAATTATTTAGCAAAAAAAAGCATTTTTTACAAAATGAGGTTATTATTAAAAATTTACAGAGTTAGTGTGCACAAAGATGCTTTAGAAGCTTTGTTCTTTTTGGACCAAAACAACAACGATCTGATGGAATTTACCCCAGTCAAAAAGTTGCTTGTTTGCGATGCATCTCGGTGTAAATTTTCTATTTTATTTTAGGTATTTTTCAATATATTATATATTACCGGCTTTTTTTACAAAATTAGCGTGTTAGCGTATTGCGGTTTTTTTAATAAGGAATCTTAAGCTACTTATATTTTTGCTGCTATATGTGGGGAGCCACTTGCAGTCCTTTGTTTTTGTTCATCAGTGTCATTTATTTTTTTGCTTGCGTATTTTAGTAAATATTTTTTATTTTTCCATGTTTTGCACCAAAGGTATACTTAATAAATATCGCTACAAGCATTGGTTTTCTGAGATATTTTAGATTAAACGTTTTATTTCACATAAAAAATTCCTTCGCATTCCTTTATGCTTTATTTGGGCCACCCGGGTTTCTCTTAAAGATCTAGACAAATAGGTACTACAATTTTTTAACGCCAAAATAAAACGATTTAACCCATATGGTGTATTCCTTTTACCTTATAGAACCATTTTGAACCGTTTTCTGAACTGTCAATAGTGTCAAGAACGTTTCTACAACTTGAAAAATGTCAAGGTGGCAAAGGGAACACTGTGTGGTGTCATTCCGAGCGGTTCTGGTGCATAAAAGGAAGGACCGCAATAGTTGAAAAGCTGAGCATTTAACGAGATGCAGGGTGTCAAAGCTAAAAATGGAAATAGAAGGTTTGTCACCCTGCATGTTTCCAGACCAGCGGCAGCTGCATTCTAAGGTAAACTGCATTAAAGCCTTGTACTTTTAGTCCTTTGTGGTAGCATATTGTACAGACCTTTCAGACACTACCAGGTGGCCTAGTGGATAAAGCAAGGAGGTATGCGCTGAAACTCTTGTATGGAATAAGATATTTAATCGGAATTTATCTCGAAAACGGTTGCTTGTAGCGATATTTATCAGGTAACTCTCTTGTGCAAAAATGTAGATAAACAACCTTTTACTTTATTTATATTATACCGGGGGAAAAAAGGATTGCGAGTACCGCAAACCTAAGCAAAAGATTGCCAGGTGGCTCCTTCTACATTTTACGGCATAAAATGGTATTAACTTTATGTTTCGATTTCCCTACTCTAAAAGACCTTATGACGACACAGTTAAAATTTATTTACTCAACCAATGGTACATTAAAGTATGACATTCGAAGAATGTTTCATCAAATTTTACAAAAAAATATTAAAAAATACGGCAATGGCAGCAATTGTTCGGACGTGTCTCGAAAAAAGTTGAATTGCGGTGCCCCTCATAACTTGGTGCTGGATCATCCGAAATCAAAAAATCAAAGTTCATTCGTTAGATAATAGTTTTCCCCAGGTAACGCTGTCGAGTTTTTTTTTCCAAATTTTTTTCATTTTTTCGAACACTTTGAAGTGAAAAACACAATTTTGTGGGAAAAAATCGGCTAATTTGTTATTGCAAAATCAAAATTATGAAAAAAAAACTCGACAGCGTTACCTCGTAAATGATGTACAGAAATAGTGTTTAAAATTTCAAAAGGATCGGTGCAGTAGTTTTGGGTTATCAGGGCACCGACTTTGAAAACGTGAGTTGTGAATTGAATACCTTACCCCCCTTAAACCAATGCGCTTAAAAAAACTCGACAGCGTTACCTCGTAAATGATGTACAGAAATAGTGTTTAAAATTTCAAAAGGATCGGTGCAGTAGTTTTGGAGTTATCAGGGGCACCGACTTTGAAAACGTGAGTTGTGAATTGAATACCTACCTTACCCCCCTTAAACCAATGCGCTTAAAAAATAAACTCGACAGCGTTACCTCGTAAATGATGTACAGAAATAGTGTTTAAAATTTTCAAAAGGATCGGTGCAGTTAATATAAACAGTTTAAAACAAAATTAACTGACTTTAAAACAATAATAAAACACACTTAAAAGTAAAAAATAAAAAACAAAAGTCGGGTAATACTATATTACGGTATTAGAGTATAAAAAGTTTTGTTTATTTAGTTATTAACATTGAGTATTTTAGCAATATGTTGTTAACCTGATTTTTTACCTTATATGGTGTTTTATTATTGTTTTGAAGTCGGTTGAAGTTTTCTTTTAAAAACTGTTCATTTTTTTGATTTTTAGTTTATTAATATAACTACCAAATTGGTAAACATACACTAAAATACACAGACTGCAGTAAAAAGCACAAGCACGTGTATTTTGAGTGGTTTGAAGCGAATGAAAAAAACTTTAATTAACCACAACTAACCCCTTCAATATGACAGTTTTGCCTGACCGTCTGTAGCGCTTTCAACCAATCAAATGACACGTGCTTGTGATTTTTAGTGTAGTCCAAAAACACTAGTAGTACCCCTTTTAGTTCAGTGAAAAGGGTTATTTTTCCCCAAGGTTGTCGGTTCTAAATGCGCCCCTTTATTATCAAGCCTATTCCCTGCCTAGAGGCAACTTTTCCGCACTAACAACGTACGGCAGAGGGAAAAATAGGCCTAGTTCCCTTTTATCTTACAATGCTGACTTGGTTTTTATGGGACCACTGCGAAAATACACTCTTTTAAATAAAAAAGAACTTTGAAATTCGGTTCACAAATGCCGGAGTAAAAAAACATACCAGCGAATTGAGATCCTCATCGTTTTTGAAGTCGGTTAAAAATGTAAAATTTTTTTGACGATCACTTAAAGATACTATTAAAATATTAAATAAATAAATTTGAGTCGTATAGCGGGATGAGGGCAGGCAAATAAAAACCACTGTATTTATTCCAACGTTTTGTGGCTGGATTGCCACTTTATCAAGGACCTATAATTAAAAAAGACACATTACAAAACTGTTCAGTTACATCCACCTAATATTTTACAAGACCAAAAACACTTACAAACTATGTTGACTAGAAGGAAAGGCAAAGGAACAACCATCAGGCCGTCAGGACCTTTACAAGTCCGCAATTAGATATCACTTTAAGTTTTTCACAGTGGGAAATTATTTCTCCACAAATTAAATAATTAAAAATGAAATTATAAAAAAAAATAAAGACAGAAAACATACAAAATATTATTAAGAAAAACACAAAAAACATAAAAAACGAGAAAGAAAAAGAAAAGAAAAAAATAAATAAATTGTAATGAACTGGGCAACGTAGACTGATTTTTTTGTCCAAAAAAATTAATTAAAAAAAAAAAAATTTTTAATATGATCAAGCAAAGGAAAACTGATTTTTATTTATTAAAGAAAGGAAAATTGTAGTGGCTCAGGAAATTAAAATTTCACTACAATAAATAAAATTATAAGATGTCATTTTATAATTGAAAATAAAATAAAATAAAATTAATTTTAATTTAAAATTAAAAATCAGATTTCTTAAAAACTTACTGTTAAAAGAAACAAAAACAATTTCATTTTATTCCAAGTCACTGAAAGGGTAAAATCCAAAGTTAATTTTCTAAGTTCACAGATCACTTTAAACTACTTTTGTTCCGCGCATTTTTGACCGAACGAGGGAAGAATCACGAAGAGACTGACTGAGTAACTTAACCATATTAACCAGGAAAGCTCACCCTTCTAAGTAAAGAACATTTATTGCCTATAAAATTTTCTTACACTACATATAATTAAAACCTAAATTATTTGACAGCTTGTTTACAAAATTTTACTGCAGGTGTCGACCATGTAGCCGTATAAGAGTAATAAATTCAATTAAAACATAACATATTTGACAGAATGTCTCATAAATTTTGGAAAAGGCGAACGCTAATAATATTTTAAGTGTTTTTGACCAATTAATGTCTTAATAGATTTTGATGTTCGGTAAACATTTGGGGTTTTGTACACGTGTTTGATAGTATAAAAAGAGCTAGATAATTCCGTAAAAGACAGTACAATTCAAGACGCTACGCGATATACATCAAGAAAACGGTTAAGCCTCGGAAAAATGTCAGTTCGGGAAAAGTTCAGTGAAAGGTTGATATAGTACAATCAAAGACCTCGGGAAAATGTCTGTTCGGGAAAAGTTCAGTGAACCGTCGAGATAGAACCTACATCCAAGAACGTTGCTCTGTATAATTCAAGAAAACAGTAAAAACTCAGGAAAATTATTCTTTAGTCGGAAATTAAGTACATTCTACGACGTTACGCGATATACATCTGGAAAACTGTGAAACTCGGAAAAGTCTGTCAGTCGGTAGTACGGTCCGTGATCCGGTGTAGTGAAAATTCACACGGCTAGAAACGCCAAAAGTCAGTACCGTAAAAGTGTCGGAAATAGGTTAAAAAGGTCGTGGAATTAGGTCAAAGGGTCGTAAAGTGAAACAAAAGTAAGTGTCGTGACATAGTGGAATAACTATTGAAAGGTTTATAAAAATTAACTTAGAATTAGTGATTGCTCGGGTGGCTCCCGTAATTATACTTAATCTAAAATATGTACACAGTGTTTTACAGTGTTTTAAAATAAACTGTGCTCCCTTAAAATTCCTTACAGCAGTTTTTACGCTTCAAAATAATAAAAATTAAAAATAATAGAATAAATAATTGAAACAGCAGAAATCCATTACATAGGGACTAAAATGTCTTTATCCATGTTTACTTACATGTATATAAATGAGACAATTGTCTTTGGCCATAGCAACAGCATGTTTTTTTTTGTCATAACCTAAATTCGCTAATTTCACAAAACTTTGTTTCCCTTTATCCCAAAATTAAACTCTGAGCAGCATTTAATAGGAATAAAAACTTCACAGAAGCACAATTTCAGGATATTTTAAAACTTCTCAACTCGTTATCGAGCTGAAGCACCAGTTGTACAAATACTTGAATGAGTTAAAGCTGCCTGTTTTTGAGTGCTTCAAACTTTTTGCGCAGTTCAAAGGGCAAGAAAACTTTTGCAAGTTGTGTTAGAACAAATTGAGTGTTCGTTTGGATACTTATCAGTTATATTTCGCATTAAAATTTTACTGTTTCCTAATTTAAAAAGTTAGTTTAATATAGGACAGATGCTGCGAATTTAATGATAAGCAGATGGATCTTTTATCATGAGAAATCTTTAAAATTAGGAGCTAATGCAGCCCCATCTATTTTGCGGCTCAAAATGAGAAACTTGAGGTTTAAAAAAGCTCCAATTTGGTTACGAAATGGAAATAAATTGTTACTAAGTGTGACGAACTGGTTATTCATGCACCAACTTTTACAGTGTGTTTAAAATATCAAGGTCATCTACAAATTTCTAGCGCCTTAAATTTATGTTACGGTAAATGTAAGCAATCAGTACCGGTAATTATAGATAATTACCAACGCACATGGTAAATATAATGAATTATCCACATTAACCGATAATTATATAAAACTTCCACGCGACTGTGGTTAATGTTGACATAAGCTTTGAAATGGAGAGGAAACGGCGCAGGCGGAGCGCTAGGAGGGTGATACTTGCAGCTGCGCACGTATTAGCGTCTAGACCTCGTTACATGTCATTTTTACTTTGAGTTCTATATATATATATAGTGGCTTTTTTAAAATAAAATTTAACGTGTTCGAAGTCACGGTCAGCTTAGTTTTGGTTAGCAACGCCTTTTTTTTTAATTGGCAGCACCCCTATTCATTTTCCGGTTTTCGCAATTGATTTCGATGTTTGATTTTATTATTTACTACATTTACTAAAGGAGTATGGTAATTTTATATATTTGTCGGTAAATGTTATTAATTCAAAGGTTTTTACAACATTTACCACGAGCACTGGTAATTATGCCTAGTTCCCGGCAATTGTGCAAGTAATAACCGCACTATCCACATTTATCATAACATATACATGGCTAATCAAAAAGGATGGGACTATTCGCATGCGCGAGTGAAAAAAGCAGCGTTCGCGGTTAGTAAAATCCTGAATTTTTAGTAACAGTTCTGTGTTCGCTAAGGTTACAATGGAATCAGTTCGTTACCGGTTCGTAACCTGATTAGCAGTCCCGGGATTTTGTTGGAACTAAAAAAGGAGTTCAGTTCGAATTTCATGTGCGCATTGTCGACATGGTCAGCTGTTTTCTGTTTTTGTGGTACAGAAATAAACCGTTGTATTACAGTTTATTTGTTTCTGCCACTTTTTATGCGGAGTTAATAATACCTGTTGTATATTTTTTAATTTTCTTGTCGTTTCTGAGCGTATTATATAAACAAAGGATTTTTAATTGTATATTCCGTATGAATGAATATGTATGCAATAAAATAAATAAAGATTTAATTAAAAAATATAGACAATATTACAAGATTTTCCATTTCTTGTTGTTTGAATTTGTCTTTAGATACACATACTTATGCCGAGAACGAGAGGAGGCAGGGAATCCCTCGTCTTCCGCCGAGAGACCTCGAGTGGCTTTCGACAGTATAACAATTTACCTTTTGTTTGAATTTAAATTTTTGTGTAGTTATCCAGATTTAACCATGAAAAATCTAACCAAAGGCTAGGTTGGGAATACATCCTCAGCTGTATAGAAAATCGTTCGCGGTAAATAAAAATTCGAGACTAATAAATAATAGACATGCGCTTTAAAACAATTCACCTATTTTATGAGAGTCGACCATACTTTTACAATAAGATAACAACACAAAATTAAAAGAAAAAAAACACTTTACGGAAGTAAAAGAGTGTTGTTTTTTACGAGTACCGAAACAAATTTTTATTTTTATTACACGTCATCAAAGAAAGATTAAATAAATAAATCCAAACAAAAGCATTTTATAGCGCTTTTTATTAGGTGTTTTTACGCCGTTTTAAATATTAAATTTAAGCAATAAGCGCCCTCGTCTAAATACCATAAATACTTAAGTTTCTTCTTTTACGAGTTCTTTACTGAATTTTATTACTCTCGACTGAGTCAAGTGGATTTTATTAATGTTTTAGCAGTTTTTGGGGTCCCTATTTCATTTTAAACGTTGTTGAAATTAGCGAATCTGATTGTTTTAGATAATAAAAGAAATCTTCTTTGTGGATAAAATTTATGAGGATTTTTTAAAAGTTAATAAGTTATAACACAAGACAAAATAAAATAAAAGTTACAAATTACGTGCTATAGGTATTTCCAAATAATAGGTTGGTAATAAGTGTAAAAACATTATTTTTTCTAGATTTATATGAACGTAAAATTTGGCTTTTTAATTATTTTGTTTTGTGCTAATTTAAAGACATAATGCATTTTTTGTTTCCTGACTTTAAAGTTATACTATGTGGTGCATCGTCAGACTGGCTCCTAGAAAGTCGGTGCCCCTGATAACTCCAAAACTACTGCACCGATCCTTTTGAAATTTTAAACACTATTTCTGTACATCATTTACGAGGTAACGCTGTCGAGTTTTTTTTTTTCATAATTTTGATTTTGCAATAACAAATTAGCCGATTTTTCCCACAAAATTGTGTTTTTCACTTCAAAGTGTTCGAAAAAATGAAAAAAATTTGGAAACAAAAAAACTCGACAGCGTTACCTGGGAAAACTATTATCTAACGAATGAACTTTGATTTTTTGATTTCGGATGATCCAGCACCAAGTTATGAGGGCACCGCAATTCAACTTTTTTCGAGACACGTCCGAACAATTGCTGCCATTGCCGTATTTTTTAATATTTTTTTGTAAAAATTTGATGAAACATTCTTCGAATGTCATACTTTAATGTACCATTGGTTGAGTAAATAAATTTTAACTGTGTCGTCAGAAAAAAATCACGAAAACATGGCTTTTTGTACGATTTGACCTTAGCCCCCCTTAAATAGGGCCGGATTTAAGAAGGGGGGCAGGTGGCGCTACTGTCCTGGGGCTCCCACAAATTAAGAGCCCTCACAACGAATTCACCTTTAAAAAAAAGTAAATGAAAGTTACATACTTATTTATAAGGATCTTTTTTTGCTTTACAATTTTTTTGTGGGTAAAAAATACAATACCTATTTATTGGTGAGGATCTATTTTGGAAACAAAATTCCATTTAATTTTACTTTTAGGGGCCCCCACAGGCTCATTGCCCCAGGGCCTCCACTTCTCCAAATCCTTCCATTCCTTCAAATATTGACTTTTCTATTGCAATAAGCGCCCTGGAATAAAAATACTATAAATACTAAAGAATTTTATTAATGTTTTAGCAGTTTTTGGGGTCCTTATTTCATTTTAGATGGTGTCGAACTTAGCGAATTTAATTGTTTTAAACAATTAAAAATCTCCTTACTGTGAATAAAATTTATGAGTTATTAAGTTACTATACAAGATAGATTAGAATTAAAGTTAATAAAAGTTACCAACCTTGATACCTTCAAATATTGGGTCTCCTGTTGCAATAGGCGCCTTTATATATATTTTAAACAAACTGATGGTTTTGACTCACCAGTGCTAACACACATTATCTTTTTTTTTTTAATATATTCGTTTTAATTTTATGTTAAAAGGTTTATTAGTTTATTTATAGACATTATTTTATAGCAAATGCTTTAAATAATAATATGCAACCCATCAAACAATTGGAGTGTCTAAAGCTTCGAATGCCAAAGCAGGAATCTCGATTTGTTAAATTTTAACCTTACCACAAAATGCCAGACGATTTATTTTTTTCTAAACTAGTTATGATTCCCGGCTTCGCTCGGGAGTTGATATGAGACCCAAATAACCGTTGTTCTGAATGAAGTTGAAATACTCGACAACAGATGGCGCCACTACACTTAATTTCCAAGTTGAAGGCTGGAAGAGTCCCTATATCTTTAAAAATACGCCCTTTAGGGTAAAACGGAACTTTCTTGTTCGAGGGGGATAAAGGGCTGTCACACTACATAAGTTCCTTTATCCTATCGGGACCCTCTTTTCAAGTTTTATCGGCACGCACATTTTATCAACCTTAGTTTTATTATATATAATGATGTAATCATGCCTCGCTAGAAAAAGGCTAATATCCTAGTAACAATAAATGGAAATTGCCATTAAACTAGAGTTGAAATTGAATTTAAATTCATTTAGGACAATTTAATGCATCCAAAACACAATCGTGTTCCTTGTCGCGAAAAAATCATCAAACATTCATCCTTTGCTTATGAGTGGCCAGGTTTGGAGAGCGGGGACACATTTAACCTTGTGGGCATCACATTTGAGAATAACCTCCAACTGGCATATAGGCACATTGTATCTATAGCCACCGTGGCTTCAAAAGAAAGCTTGGATTTCTTTTCCGAGCCAAAAGTATTTTTCTCCTTCCACCGATGCACACTTTGTATGTGTCCCAAATTCGACCTCTTCTGGAATGTTGTTCTCATGTCACGGGGAATGGCATCCCCACAACCCTGGGGCATTCTTGATGCCATTCTAAAGAAAGGGAGCTGTTCGTCTTATTAATGATCCTTTACTTACTCAAAGACTTCCTTCTCTTGCTCATCGTCGAGCTGTGGGAGATCTATCGCTCTTCTATAGATACTTTTACGGCTTCTGCTCCGACGAATTGTCAGTATAGTCCCTCCTCTTGCAGTTCCCAACAGAGAAACTCGTGGTGCCGCGCGTATGCATCCCCATACAGTTCAATTGGACAGGCCCCGAACTTCCCATTTCGTTCGTTCTTTTATCCCTAGAGTTTCTAGACTGTGGAACCTGCTGCCAGCGGAGGTCTGCTTCCTTTCCCCCAAATCTTCAAGTTTTTAAGACCCGTGTTAACAAACTTCCTCTTACCCTGCTTAAGACACCCACGGTACGTTAGTATTTGAGGCTTTCAGCCTTCGTGGATTGTCCAAAGATACACTTTTGTAAGGAAACTAAAATAAAAATGTTAAATACTTACATGCTTTTACATACAAATAAAGGTAATTTCTTTATTTGGATTTTATGGCATTAATATTGATTTACGTGATAATATAAAACTAACTTAGGATTTTTGGTATATAAATATTTTGATCGTAGAAAAAATATTGTACATGACTATTGCCAAAAGTGATTTTTTCACAGTCGTGGTATGGGTCGAACTCGGCTATCGCCTCGTGGGCAACATTCCCACTCGTGTGAAATATATCACTTTCGACACTTGTTATGTAATATACCATTTCGGCACTACTTTTCCGCACTAGTGTGGAAAAGTACACTTTCCGTACTAGTACGAAAAGTACAAAATTTTAAACCAAATATAAGTGGATCGTAATGAAGGATTTTTATGCATTTCATATTAAAAAAAAATTGCCTTGGCATGGCAGGAGATTGCGGTAGCGTTGTGTTAAAAAGAAAAAAAATAAATACAATTTTAGTTTTTATGTTTTCCCCTTACGCTCAGAGCGAAAATAGCGTTCCTACCAGGTGCCGAATAGTCTCTTCGCACTCGACCGCTTGACTGAACCCGCTGACGTCGTCCGGTCGACTGCGGTCGCGTGGCGGAAAAGTGTCACTTTCAGCAAACTAGTTAGGAAATATACTATTGCTGAAGACGCGCGCTGACATGGTAAGCAAGTGATGCGGCTGGCCAGGGTGGCGAGTCAATGTCAAAAGCAATCTTGTAAAAGCTGCGCAAATAATTACAGAAGCGCGCATGATAGTAAAGTGGTGGTGGAATGGTGTTTGGCAAGTGTCTTGCGTCATTTGGGTATCGACTAGTCACCAAAATGTTTAATTTTCAGGAGCTTTGGAGGTTATACCCGACCACTAGCTTACCACCTCGCTGCCATGTCACTCGCTTGCCACTTCAGTACGCGTCTTGCCAGGCGCGCACTGAAATGGTAAGCAAGTGATGTAACGGCCAGGTAGTGATTCAATGTAAAAGCAATCTTTAAAAGCTGCGTAAATAAATACAGACACGCGCATTACGTTAAAGTGTCCGTGGAATGGTGTTTGGTAAGTGTGTGGCGTCATTTAGGTACCACTGGTCTCCAAATTGTTTAATTTATGGACGCTTTGGAGGATTACCTCTTAACCTGCCACTTGCTCACCACCTCACTGCCATTTCTTGCTTGTCACTTCACTACGCACCTTGCCTTTTTGAATAAAGAGCATATGAGGTTTAATAACCTATCTAGACAAAATGTATTCAAAAAATTGTGATTTCTGATAGGTCTATTTTCTAATGAGGGAAATAATCGTCTTTAAACACAATGAACACTTTTACTTTTGATATTTCTTTGGCTTCCGTATACTAGCAACTTTAAAGGCACAAAATAAATGTTTTCATCAAACACAATCTTTTCGACAACTAAAGAAAAAATGTTGCCAATGCGGGACGCATCTGGGACCATACTCGCCAAAAATGAAATTAAAAAGTACTAAAAACTGTGTTTTAATGTATGATCTGTGTTCTTTATGCGTTTGGCTAATGGTCTACACAGAATTTCATAAATCAAAATCTGCCAACACGCATTTGATTTTTCCAATCATAGAATAAACTGGGATGCTTCGAGCATTTTAGCAAAGGAAACTTGTTCTAAGGCAGCCAAATCAAAGAAAGTGCGTATATATTATTAAATAAAGATGGTTGTGTAGCATCAATTTCAGTTAATTTAAATTACACTATGGTTGCCTTTGCTTGATACTGGTATCTTCAGGAAGACTAAAAATTATTATTAATGCTAACTATTCACCTTTTTTGCTTAATACAAACAATAAATACACCAGGAAGCAGTTATCACATGTCACTACTGATTTCTCTATAAGCAAACAAACATATTTGACATTTACAATGTCAGACAGTTTCAGAATCTCCTAAAAAAAACATAAAAATTTTAAAATTTAAAGCCCTAATAATGGGTTAATTTTTATTTTTATTATTAATTTGTATTCGATTTATCTTGACAACGGTGGCAGATTTGCCACCGAAACGTCGATTTTAAAGTATCTTTTACTTGTTTTAATTTTTTTGGTTTTAGCTGGAAGTGTTTGTTCAAAAATTTGTCAGTTTGGCCAGGCACTTCTGTAACCCGCTTGAGTGTTACAGATAGATGGAAAAAATGTACATAGAAGAGCTGTAGGTACTTTTAACGTAGAAGTCAGTGGCGTACCTACATTTGTTTCCCATTGACTTTATTTTTAAAGTTATAACACAAAGTTGGGTTTCTTAAATGAACCACCCTGTATATTTTATCACCAATAAAGGTCGCCTTAAAGTCGAAAAAAATACCACATTTGATATATTTAATTCATCATGGTTTCGGAAATATAGCCATTGTCAGGAGTTCTATATTAAAATGGCATTTTTAAAATAAAACACCCTGTATATTTTATTACCATTAAATGGACATTTTACAGTTTTGAAAATATAAGCTTTTAAAGTGTGTATATCTACTATTTTTAGATTTATATGGTCATATTTCTCAAACTATAAGAGATGAATATAATATATCAAACGTGGTATTTTGTTTAAGCTCTTTAAAATATCTATGCAACGGTTATATTATATACAGGCTGTTTCTCTAAAAAATCCTGATGATGGCTATATATTTCCGAAACTATTAAAAATAGATATATCAAATGTGGCATTTTTAGAGCTTTTAAAGAGACTTTTTAACTGATGTTAAATTATACAGGGTGTTTATTTAAAAAACCCGACTTTGTGTTATAACTTTAAATTAAAAACTAATTAAAAATATAGGTACCACTAAATTCTACGTAAAAATCCCTAAAACTTTTCTATTTACGATTTTTTTCTATCTCTAACGTCAAGCCAGTTACAAAGATTTGTATCTCCAAAACGAATCAAGTTAGCCATAATTTATTTTCACCATTGAAATTGTGTCAAAAATTGAAATCGTGTTGCGCGAATCAGATTGTTCTATCTCTTGGTTTTCGTACCCTGCAAGGTCAACGAAGAGGCACCACCCTCTGGTTCTTCTATTTTTATTACAA
Source organism: Listronotus bonariensis (assembly GCA_014170235.1). Taxonomy (NCBI): domain Eukaryota; kingdom Metazoa; phylum Arthropoda; class Insecta; order Coleoptera; family Curculionidae; genus Listronotus; species Listronotus bonariensis. Next base: position 17,703 of record JACEGR010007029.1, read on the forward strand.
TAAAAATATATAGTTATCCACTTTTATCGCCAAAAACCAGCCCTGTCTTTCACAGAAAGTCTATTAACGCAACACGAGTTTTATCACAGTTTTAGGGTTTTTTTACACCCTTATTCCGGAGCTTTCAATCCGATTCCTAACAGTAGCCACAAAACAATAGTAAGCGGATTACAAGGTTTAACACTATTCCCTTTTTTTATTACTTCTTGAAAGATATGGTATCATAGAATATCATCGGGAGATTTTATGCTCTACCCTTGGTTTTACTCATCTTTTTAACATGTAGGATGCCTATCTTTGAAACATTCATGAGTATAAAACCAGAGTTAAAAGCCAGAATTTACTGCCTGTTTTACGATAGTGTAAGTATTTGTAGTCCAGGAGCTGGTGACCAATTTAGAGTATACAGGGAAATTTAAAAATTTGATCACAAAACTTAAGGTGGGAGATACCTGTAAAATGTCAAAACAGTAGTAAGCGGATTACAAGATTTAACACTATTCCCTTTTTTTATTACTTCTTGAAAGATATGGTATCATAGAATATCATCGGGAGATTTTATACTCTACCCTTGGTTTTACTCATCTTTTTAACATGTAGGATGCCTATCTTTGAAACATTCATGAGTATAGAACCAGAGTTAAAAGCCAGAATTTACTGCCTGTTTTACGATAGTGTAAGTATTTGTAGTCCAGGAGCTGGTGACCAATTTAGAGTATACAGGGAAATTTAAAAATTGATCACAAAACTTAAGGTGGGAGATACCTGTAAAATGTCAAAACAGTAGTAAGCGGATTACAAGATTTAACACTATTTCTTTTTTTATTACTTCTTGAAAGATATGGTATCATAGAATATCATCGGGAGATTTTATACTCTACCCTTGGTTTTACTCATCTTTTTAACATGTAGGATGCCTATCTTTGAAACATTCATGAGTATGAAACCAGAGTTAAAAGCCAGAATTTACTGCCTGTTTTACGAGAGTGTAAGTATTTGTAGTCCAGGAGCTGGTGACCAATTTAGAGTATACAGGGAAATTTAAAAATTGATCACAAAACTTAAGGTGGGAGATACCTGTAAAATGTCAAAACAGTAGTAAGCGGATTACAAGATTTAACACTATTTCTTTTTTATTACTTCTTGAAAGATATGGTATCATAGAATATCATCGGGAGATTTTATACTCTACCCTTGGTTTTACTCATCTTTTTAACATGTAGGATGCCTATCTTTGAAACATTCATGAGTATAAAACCAGAGTTAAAAGCCAGAATTTACTGCCTGTTTTACGAGAGTGTAAGTATTTGTAGTCCAGGAGCTGGTGACCAATTTAGAGTATACAGGGAAATTTAAAAATTGATCACAAAACTTAAGGTGGGAGATACCTGTAAAATGTCAAAACAGTAGTAAGCGGATTACAAGATTTAACACTATTTCTTTTTTATTACTTCTTGAAAGATATCAGAGGTATCATAGAATATCATCGGGAGATTTTATACTCTACCCTTGGTTTTACTCATCTTTTTAACATGTAGGATGCCTATCTTTGAAACATTCATGAGTATAAAACCAGAGTTAAAAGCCAGAATTTACTGCCTGTTTTACGATAGTGTAAGTATTTGTAGTCCAGGAGCTGGTGACCAATTTAGAGTATACAGGGAAATTTAAAAATTGATCACAAAACTTAAGGTGGGAGATACCTGTAAAATGTCAAAACAGTAGTAAGCGGATTACAAGATTTAACACTATTCTCTTTTTTATTACTTCTTGAAGGATATGGTATCATAGAATATCATCGGGAGATTTTATACTCTACCCTTGGTTTTACTCATCTTTTAACATGTAGGATGCCTATCTTTAAAACATTCATTAGTATAAAACCAGAGTTAAAAACCAGAATTTACTGCCTGTTTTACGATAGTGTAAGTATTTGTAGTCCAGGAGCTAGTGACCAATTTAGAGTTTACAGGGTAATTAAAAAATTGATCACAAAACTTAAGGTGGGAGATACCTGTAAAATGTTAAAACAGTAGTAAGCGGATTACAAGATTTAACACTATTCCCTTTTTTATTACTTCTTGAAAGATATGGTATCATAGAATATCATCGGGAGATTTTATACTCTACCCTTGGTTTTACTCATCTTTTTAACATGTAGGATGCCTATCTTTAAAACATTCATTAGTATAAAACCAGAGTTAAAAGCCAGAATTTACTGCCTGTTTTACGATAGTGTAAGTATTTGTAGTCCAGGAGCTAGTGACCAATTTAGAGTTTACAGGGTAATTTAAAAATTGATCACAAAACTTAAGGTTGGGAGATACCTGTAAAATGTCAAAACAGTAGTAAGCGGATTACAAGATTTAACACTATTTCATGTTTTATTACTTCTTGAAAGATATGGTATCATAGAATATCATCAGGGAGATTTTATACTCTACCCTTGGTTTTACTCATCTTTTTAACATGTAGGATGCCTATCTTTGAAATATTCATGAGTATAAAACCAGAGTTAAAAGCCAGAATTTACTGCCTGTTTTACGATAGTGTAAGTATTTGTAGTCCAGGAGCTAGTGACCAATTTAGAGTATACAGGGTAATTTAAAAATTGATCACAAAACTTAAGGTGGGAGATACCTGTAAAATGTCAAAACAGTAGTAAGCGGATTACAAGATTTAACACTATTCTCTTGTTTTATTACTTCTTAAAAGATATGGTATCATAGAATATCATCGGGAGATTTTATACTCTACCCTTGGTTTTACTCATCTTTTTAACATGTAGGATGCCTATCTTTGAAATATTCATGAGTATAAAACCAGAGTTAAAAGCCAGAATTTACTGCCTGTTTTACGATAGTGTAAGTATTTGTAGTCCAGGAGCTAGTGACCAATTTAGAGTATACAGGGTGATTCAAAAATTGATCACAAAACTTAAGGTTGGGAGATACCTGTAAAATATACCTATATCCAAAAGTTAATGATAAGGAAGATATGGGGTGTTAAAGAGATATAAATATTTTTTATTCATGCACTTTGATAATTCTTGATATGTTTTAAACATTTTAATAAAACTCGGTATTCAGGAGTTTTTAGATATCAGCTATTTATATCTGCGCAGTTGTAATTATAGCTAATACGATGTTATTGAAGGTACATACATACTTTCGGGTGCACTGAACAACTAAAACGTGAATACTTTAAAAACGGTTGTCAAGACCGATTCTTACTAAGTGGGTATACCTTTTTTGTGCAGAAATAGAGAAGCTTACTAGTGTACATACATACAGAGTAGTAATAAAAAAATTGGGTAGTTTTAGAGAATTTTAAATAGTGTACCCATCGCCCTCTAGTCTACACACAAAATTAATATTCGATCTGAAAAGCTAATGTTTAAAAACCCCTAGATACCGTTTTATTAAGATATTTAAAAAGAGGGGAACAATTATCGAAATAAATTTACTTTTTCTTTTTACTATGACACCCCCGTATCTTCCTTATTATAAACTTTTGGATATTAGGTATGTTTGGTTAAATCTTAATATTTTGGCATAAGAAATCTGTGGTTTTTCTGTGTACCATTCATTAGCGTTAGTTTTTAAAATGGTTTTTGACTTACGGAACCATAGAAAATGTTTTGCTCTGCCCCATCATCCTGTCGTCGCTTTGACAATTTTTAATTTTCAATATTTAAACCACATTTATGTTTTTGTTTTAAGTTATGCCTATTAAAATAGTCCAATAAATTTTGTTTACAACATACAGTTCTTTTTTGTTAACTCCTTAATTCTACGCCACTGATCTGCCTAAAATCAAACATGGCCGAAAATGGCCCGACTTGACGTCACAGCCGCGCTTAGCCAATATGGCGAATGTCGTGACCTTATCTCAACCATAAATGTAAAATATCAAAATATATTTTATGACGTTTCGTCTCTCTTTGAGGCTTAAAGAAAAATGAAAAACATACTTGTATTTTTTTTTTATAAAATTGTCACATGTAACAATATTTTTTTATGTTAATTAAAAACAGAGGTATAAAACAAAACCTACAAAATAATTCAAAGAGTTACATGTACAGAGGTAATTAAAAAAACTTTTTTATTTATTTTTAACACCCTGTAGTTCAAAAACTAAGACGTTTAGGACATATGTTTATATGAAGTTTTTTCTTATTTTTTGTTGTAAAATCGTTTGGTTAAGTTTGTCGGTTGAGTTACTGGACACCCTGTATGTATGTAGGTAATTTGATTAAAATTAATTGAAAACTTTGATGTCTATTGGTGCCTAAACGGTAAGGTTTATCGACTTTAATAAGGAGTACCTTATTTTTTAAGTTTTTAATTGTCTATAAAATGGCGCCCCAGCTTTGCAGATATCTGCCAAAATAAAAAGTTATGATGTAAATAAATTTTAAGTTTTAGGTAAAGTGCCCTCTGGCGGTATTTAAAAAAGTACTTTTGTCTTAAAAATTTTAGAATCTGCAAAGCTCGATTTGTGTGCCAAATATCAACTGGATTGGTTAAAAAATAAATGCAATATGGCGAAAAAACCATAATAAAAATGAACTTTGACGGCTTGTAACTTGAAAACGAATGACATTTTGAAAAAAATTATATGAAGCTGTACTCTTATTTTGTCAAGTAGAATCACCCCCTTAAGTCTTGTGATCGATTTTTGAATCACCCATATATAAAGGTATAAGGTATAAGGTATATAGGAAGCCACCTGCAATTCTTTGCTGTTGTTTACCAATTAATTACTTTTTTGATCTTAAATTTGGTGACATCATTTTATAAAACAGAAAAAGTGGCAATGATAATGTGTTACTTGTTAAACTTGTTTTTAGACCACGCTTAAAGGTACCACTTTATGGATTTTATAGAAAAGCAAGTTGTAAGTAAGACCATTGCCCTTTGCCTTAATAATTTTCATATCCTTAGCTAAAAACGAGGGGTAAAAAATAGGGCAAGTTATAAAATCTCCTGATGATACTCCCCGTTATCATATCTTTTGAGAAGTAATAAAAACGGAGCAGTGTAAAGCCCATAATCCGCTTAATATTGTTTTGTGGCTACTTTCCTACTTTAAGGGATTCACTTCGGAGCCGGGTGTAAAGAAACAAAGTCAACCTTAAATAGAGCCAAAAGCCGTGCGTCGTTAATGGACTTTCTTATGAGAAATAGGGTTGCTTCTTGCTGTAGTGGTTGTAAAACAATGTTGTATGTACAGGGTGGGCCAAATTGGACGCTTTTTATAGAAGACTCATGTTTTTGTATGTTTTACACAAAAACTAACCCTTATTTGCAAAGCTTAAATTACCAGCCAAACTTGCTGGTAAAACCGCAATTCGCTATCTTGCGCCGGAGTCTTTTACTCGCTACATCGTGTTTATTAATGTCTTGCGTTTTCTTAAATCCTTTATAACTCTTTTATATTTAGAGATGTATTTATTCTGTTGAAACTTTTTACAGCAACTTTTTATGCAGAATGCAGATATGCTTCTTATTTTTATTTCTGAGGTTACGCATTTTTGACTTATTAATTTGGTTTTGTAAATTTTTAATGGCTTACCCTGTATATTTCTTTTAATTTGTTGCTAAGATATTGCATATTTTGTAATTTATTGCTAATATTGTCTAGAAGAAGTCAGAAAAAGGTATTTTTATTTACTTAGAACAAACTTGTTTTAATTTTTGTATTTTATTGACTGCAGTGGCGCAAGTCATTTATAATAATAACGCAAATAAAGGTAAATAATAATTTTATTTAGAGAAGAAAATGAATTAATTTTGTTGAAATTTTGCCCTAAAAGCATTTTATTTAGGTTTTATTAACACGTTGTACCAGGGCCGTATTTACTGTTTGAGGCGCTCTAGGCAAAAATTCCCGGACCGCCTATTTTCCAGCAAAAAAATTTGAAGAGCAAAAAAAAGGGTCATTTCCTCCTTTTCGCGCCTATTTCATTCTAAAGCACCTTGAATTACAGAGAAATTCACCAATCACCAAAAATTCCCACCTGACCTAAACTTTTTAAAACTCCCTGTCCAGCGCCTATTTTTTCATGGCGCTATAGGCTGTAGCCTAGTCAGCCTAGTCGGTTTTTTAAGTTTTTTTAAGTGTTTATTTTTTTCTTTCCTATTTATTACTATTACTATTAAATCGATAAACTTATACTAAAAACACTACCAATACCCCTTTCGGTTCGGTAAAAATGACATCTGGCTTTTCAGGGCCTTTGCCTGTTTTAATTTATAAACACTTTTTAAAAAAATAGACCGAATTAAAAGAATAAATAAAACTGACTTAAAAATTAAAAATCATAAATTAAAAAAATGAAGCTGGGTAATAACATAGGGTATTATTGTAGAAAAAGTTTTTGCTTATTTACTTATTAACATTTAGTAATTTAGCGACTATATTTTTTAAATTAATTGCTTTAAAATTTTAGTAAGTTTTAATAATTCTGTTTGGTTTAATTTTTTTAAAAGGATTTATTTTTCACTTTAGGTTTATTTTTTGCTTTTTAGTTTGTTATTATCACTATTAAATTAATAAATATATACTAAAAACACTACCAGTAGCCCTTTTAGTTTGAAAAAAAGGTACATTTCACCCCAAGGTTGTCGATCCTGAATGCTATTATCTCACTATATACCAGCTAAAGGCAGCTTTGCCGGACGAACAACATACGGTAGAGAGAAAGATCTAATACCTTTATCTTTTGCGATCCTAACTTTAATAATTTAAAACCTTTTAGAAACAGCATAAAAATAATAATGTAATTGTAAAAAACACACCTAACATGATAAAAGCGAATAATTAAAATCGCTTTTGTCCCGTGAATCCTTTTTTACATTTTCAACATAGTTAGAAACTACAAAAAGTTTTTCGCAATATAGAAATATGTTTAAAAGAATTTTAATATAGACGACGCAAAATAAAATTTTAAGTAGAAACTTTTTATACACTTTACTTTTTTGAATATTTTTTTTTGACAGGTAAAACTTTGTTCCCCTTGTTTTCCGTTTGCCGAACGCCATCTGGCTATTTTAGTAATTTGTCCGTTTTAATTTATAAATATTAAAAGAAAATTAAACCGATTTTAAAAGGGTATATAACACTGACCAAATAGAGAACATATGGCAAAAACGTGGGGATTACTAAGACCACAAATGGTTCACTGGTTGTACAATACCGTGGTGAAACCAGCCATAACATATGCATCCATTGTTTCGGTGGACTAGACCAGACCTCACGGCTCATGCTTGGCTGAGCAAGGTGCAAAGACTGCTGCCTTGGCATCGGGATGCATTAAAAGTACACCAACAGCGGTCTTGGAGACCCTACTTGACCTCCCGCCACTGCATAGTGGTACAAGGAGGCGAGAATGGAGGCATACAGACTGAAACACAACCTGAGCAACACAAAAGTTAGATCAGGACACATGGAAATAAAAATATCATAAGGAGTCCCATAATGGATATGAGGACAGACTATATGACCCTACAAATCGTACCCAGAAGACTCTTTCAGGTGACAATACACCGGAGAACTGGGCAAACGAAAATTCCAGACTCTCTCTTCGAGGTCAAACCTGGTATACGGACGGGTCCAAAACCGAAGAAGGGTCAGGAGCAGGTGTCCAGTGAGATGGGAAACACTGTTTGACCTTTCCACTGGAAACCACGCCTCTGTATTTCAAGCAGAAATTTTTATGATCTTCAATGTGCCAGGATTAACAACCAAAGGCCCCACAAGATTGTACAATCAGCATTCTTTACGGATAGTCAAGCAGCCTTGGTGCACTACCATTAATCCCAAGGTATCGTCTTGGCTGGTAATACTAGAACGTCCTCGAGGAACTCAGGGAACTGGCGGAACGCAACAACACGAGGTTGATGTGGGTGCCAGGGCATTTGCGGAATTCGAGGCAATGAAAGCTGCAGACGAACTGGCTGAAGGGGGTCCAGCCACGACATACGTCGGAAGCCAGAACCAGTCCTTGGAGTGCCAAAGAGCACCTTCCGGAGTGCGGTACAAAACTGGGTAAAGGACCAGCAAAGACTGCACTGGGAAGGAGGCTTACCTCAACACATGCATGGGAAAATATACATCAGTGGACCATGCACAAAAAGAGCTAAAGAACTACTCAAAATGGGTAGGAATCAGCCAAGAACGATCACAGGTTCCTCACCTGGACATGCTCCAGTGAAAGAACACCTAAACAAAATGGGATTATACAACGGAGATCTGGACTGCAGATTATGTGGAGCAGAGACCGAAACAGTATCCCACATACTGTCAGAGTGTGAGGCACTGGATCACAAAAGACAGGCAATCTTCGGGGATATTGGAGTGCCCCGGAAACATATGGTACACACCCAGCAGACCTATACCGCCTTCTTCAAGGAACTAGGGTACTGGAATGGGTACAATAAAACGGGAGTTTGGTACAATACAGCCTTCTATCTATCTGGCTGCCTATGTAACGGAATCTTTGAGCCTAATTTTAACCAACTTCCAGCTATTCGATTTCTTTGAAACTTTGCACACGTATTAAGGACCCATGACAATGCAATAATCTGCAAACAGTATCCCTTTATCTTTTTTTTTTTAATCGCCAGGAAAAAAATTCCATTATATTATAAAAACAACACCTAGGATGCCATCTGTTGGAAAAATTTCAAACTTTGCTATTAAATGAAGAAGAAATTTTTTAGTGGATTGCAAAATGTTGGCAACGGTCCAAACATTGCCTGGATTGCCATCTGTTGGCAAAATTTGAAACTTTGCTACTTAATGAAGAAGAAATTTTTAGTGAGTTGCAATCTTTTGCAAATTTTAAAATTTGCTACCATTGTCATTTCATAGGGGGCTGGTTATTTTCTTTTGCTGCTTAATTAAATAGTATGTTCTAATTTACTGTTATATTAAGAATTTTGTGCAATATAACGAACTAAAAATGAAAAATAATTAATAGTTTAAAAACTAAAAAAACACGCTTTTATATGCAACCGAACTAAAAATTAAAAAATAATTTTTCATTAAAAAATATTTTCACTTCATAGTAAAAAGCGTAGGTGCATTTTACTATTTTTTCATAACTTTTCCATCATAGATATTGGCAAATATAATAATTATAACATTTAATATATTAAGCACCCCACGCTTTTACTATGAAGTGAAAATATTTTTTTTAATGAAAAATTATTTTTAATTTTTAGTTCGGTTGCATATAAAAGCGGATTTGGGACACATACAAATTGAAAGAAAATTTGTTTATTGCGTTTTCGAATATAACGCAACAAAGATGTACGAATAACTTCGTGCATTTCTGCATTTTCTCACTTCTGTATAAGCTTCCTCATATTTTTCTATTTTACATTAACCTTTTTCTGCCTTTCTTACGCGTTTTTCTGACATCTTAAAGCAAAAAAAGTGTTACAACCGTACCCAATGCACTTTTGCAAAAATAATAATTATGGCAATATAAAATAACGTACGTACAAAGTAAGAACTGCCATGTTATCACTAATGTTTGACTAATATTAAAAAAAAAACATTTATTATTGTATCTGTACACATATCCCAACAATCACTAAAAGACTTTGAATAAAAGTACTTACTTTTGACCGTTAAAAAGTAATGAATGCCTCTGCTAATGTCAACGCGCGCGTTTTTGAATGCAATACTGTGAAACACGTTTAGACTCTCATGACACTCCTTTCTTTCCTTTACGTCTTCCCCGTATTCCTCATAGTTTCACTAATATTGCTATTGTCACAACAGTATCCCGTCATAATCGTACCTAGTCTAACCCTACAATAAAATCGGTTAACATAAAAAATGTTTTTATATAATTTATTTTTAAGTTTATAGTTTTGTTGTTAGTTCATATTTCTTATTCTATTGAGTATATTTAATGCCTCACTATAACTCACCAGAACAAACCAGCGATCTTACTATTTGTCCAATTAATACTCCAGATTGATGAGAAAATCGATGGCGATCTAGTAGCTAGGACTTCACCGAATTACTGTTGAGCTTTTGGTACACAACCTTTATCCTTAAAACTGTAATAAGACCGGTAAACATATTTTTTGTCTGTTTACTATTTATTTTTAAGTGTTTAGTTTTGTTGTTAGTTCGTTTTCTTTTGAAATCATTTATTTAAGAATAAATAGATAGATAGATAAATATCGGTTATTACCATACAGTATAAGTTGTACAAAGGTCGTCATTATTCTACTATCAAGCACTTTCATTAGATATTCATATTAAAGTAGTTGTGAAAATATATAATCCGCCATTTTGTAGCGGCGGTTATCTTGATTATTATTTTTTTATGGTAAGCTCCAGTCTACCAGTTAAGCTCTTTTTTAATACCCACATTAAAGTTGTAGTCAAGTAATATCTACTCCGTCATTTTGTATCGGCGGCCATCTTGAATTTACAATCATAAATATAGTTATTTATTAGATAAGTGAGTTATATTACATATAAGTCACGCAAGAAAAGTTTAACTCCTCGAGCCCGAAGGGCGAGAGAGGTAATTTTCTTAAGTGACTTATATGTAATAACTCACGTGTCTAATACAAAATTTTATCCAACACTTTCGTATAAATCGTTTTTAATATCGAAAATAATTTGAAAACGTCATCCATTATTTGTTACTTGTCATTGTCAACACCAGCAACAAAATTTTGTATTGTCTATATTCACTAGTGAGCTAAAGGGTACTTTAGCTCACTAGTGACTTATAGTACACTTTATATCCTCAAAATCTGATCAATTATGTAGATATTATATGTAAGTGTTGGATAAATGTATTATATTGTATTGTTATCAAGATATAAAGTGTGTACCAAATTTCAGATTGATCCGTCATCAGGAGGGGTCAAATTCCAATTACTAAATTTGACCTAAATATCAAAGAAATTTTTTTACACAGTGATTTAAAGGTTTTATAGTTTTATTGTCTACTAAAATTTAATTAAGTATGAATTTATGGCACGTTACAGTTATCGTGACTTCATTAAAACAAAATATTAAGTTACTATAGGTTTTGCCCTTTGTTCTTTTAGTATATACATACATATGTCACTAAATTAAAAATTGAGGGGTTTGACGGAAAGTTTATATTAATTAGTTAATATGAGTGACTCCAAAAATTGTAAGGACAAAATTTATACGATAAAAAAATATAGTATGCAACATATGCGTATGTCTTATTCTTTTCCTATGTGATGCCGCACTTGCCTAATGGATCGTGCTGTTAAACCACGTTTTTCGCTAAAAAGTATGACTTTATGCATTTTCCATAAATTACAATAATTATGATATATACAATGTTGTTAAATACATTTTTATTAAAGAGAATTGTATATTTAATAACTAGTAGTTATCTCAGTAATATACAAATATTTTAAATAAATTCTTGTTAAAAATAATTGACAGTTAGACCATAATATAAATAATATTATGAATGTTTGTTATGCTAAATAATTTAAAAAATAATAATAAAAATTTAACGGTAATGGAAAATGCAGTTTGTCTACGAAAGTTTTTATAAATTACCCTTATTTTTAATGATTAATAGGGTAACAAAAAGGGGTTTTTAATTTAAAAAATATTACCTTAAGGGTTTTGTCGACATAATTTTTAACATATATTTTAACATACCATATATTTATTAATAATTGTCAAAATATTAATACAGTCTACTGAAGTTGTCCTATTTCTAGAAGGAATAAAACCGCAATTCGTATTAAAGGCTTTTCTTTCAAAAAAATTATTATTGGCTATGTAATGGCTTGCAAACGTTATGTTTGGCATAAAATTTAAAATAAGTCAAAAACGGTTAAATAAAGGTACTTATAGAAAACGACACATAAAACGTATTTAGAATTTTAAGGAGAGTCTAAAAATAAATATTGGGTGTTGCATTTTAAATAAGTTGGTATAACCGGAAATGATAAAACAGTCAAAATATTTACGTTTGTCCCCCTGATGATGTTCCCAAATTTTCTAAAATACTTTTTGAGAAAACAATCGTAGCAGTGCCCTGAGGGACACCCTATATAGGCCTTTAATTTTTTTATCGCAATTAAAAAACATAGTTACTTTTGTTTTTACTATTTGTGGGTTTTGATTAATGCTTTTTCTTTTCTATAAATTCTTGTAGGACTTACAGATTTTTAACGTAAATTGTAATATATATTTTATTTAAAAAATCCTAAAACATTTTGTAGTAGGTACTTAATTTACTACCACTCCACAAACTCATGTGAGCTTTTTTACCATTTTATGTTGAGCAAACTATGATTAAATAGCATTTTAATTTAAGCTTTGGAATTTGTAATATATGGCCAAATAAATATTTAAAACACGTATTTCAGTTCACCAATTTCCTGAACGTTTTATTTGTATTTAATATACAAACAATTACATGAAAGCGGCTGCAGCTATTTAAAAATAAATTTCTAAAAGTCCAATTCAATCTGTCAGATCAAGCGCTTTTTTCAATCGATTAACTCTCAAACGGCACAATTTTTGTTAAGCCAGTTTACTGATTTTAAAATTTTTGTTTATATATTTTAGTTCAGTTAAACCACAAAAATTTGTCTGTGTCGTTGGAGACTAGCCAGAACTAACCAATTTTAAAAATATGTATAAAGGGTGGGTCGAATTTAACGCTTTTTATATGAAGCTCAGGATTCTATAAGTTTTACACAAAAACTAAACCCTATTTGCGATGCTTAAGTTTTAAGCCAAACTTACTGGTAAAAATCGCAATTCACCATCTTGCGTCGAGGTCGTTTACTCGCCACAGCGTGTTTCCTAATTTTTTGCGTTTTCTTTATTCTTTCATAAGTTTTTTTTATTGTAGATTTTATATTGCTGCGCTATTTTTTTTTTTTTTTTGAAAAATGACACATTGGGTCATAGATTATATGTAGCCATAGTCATATGTAAAATTTCTTATTATAAGTAATATTATATTATTAAATAATATACTTATTTTTTAAATAAAAACTGGTTATTTTAAAGAAATTGAAATTAAATTGTACATCTATAAAAAAAAATACTTTTTAAAAAGGAAAGTGTGCATTCACCTTTGCTAAAATGTTTCTTTGCGTTATTAATTTTTTTAATGTAAAAATACAATTAAAAATAGGAAAATTAGGTTTTTAATATACATAATTATTTTTAGTGTATTAAAACTTTTACAGCAACTTTTTATGTATTTTACACAAAATAACTTTTCTAAGGTAACCCATTTTTAACCTATGGATAATTCAAATTAAGCTTGCAACATTGTTAAAAAGCCATTATCGGCATAATTTTGAACTAGTATAAGAGTCCATGACAATTCATAGTAGAGTTTTTTTGTTTTGGCAGTTAATATCGTGTTTTTTAAATAATTTTTATAATTTATTAAATAAATGCAATAAAAAATACAAAAAAAATTGTCTTAAAATTGTGCTAAGTTTTTGGTGGTTATTATCATGGATTCCGTAAACAATTCTAATATGAAGCAAAACATGCCAAGCCGGATTTGTTATGCCTGCAGTTTAAGTATAAATATTCAAGAACTTAGGCACGTTTTGTCACTTTATATATTTGTCTGGAATTAAATGCTTTTGTTTTTAAAAGTGCTAGCTTTTAGCCAAGACGCAAACCCAAAATCGTATATACCTGTAAATATGATAAAAAAATTTTAACACTTTTGATCTAGATACCCATTTTAGTTAGCTGATTGACCGAATTGCAACAGTGTTGCTCCCTAATTTGAATTTTCTATTTATTTATTTTTATAAATTTTAAATAAAACACTCTGATACTTTAATATTAAAATGTTAAAAAAGCCTTTTTAAAAATGTGTTACACTTTATATTTTTTTAATCCGTTTTTGAGATATTGGATATGTTATTATTTATTACTGATGTTGGCTAGAAAGTACTCCCTAAAAAAATGTATATTTTTTTAACAATTTTAACATAGCTTTTGCAGTTTATTGAGTAGTATTTGTTTTTTATGGTCATCTTTTATTAACTTGCATACTTAAATATTTGTCGTTTGTTACATTAAATTAAAAAGCATTGATAAAACCTGCTTAAAAGAACTAAGGGCAAAACATAAACAGAATCAATTTTTAAAATAAATTTTTTCTTTACCCTCATTTACTAAATTAAATTATTTTAAATGAAAAATTCTACATTTTTATAATTATTTTAGAGTTCACGTTTAAAGTAACTAAAAAGTTATTAAGAGTATACCATTAAATAAACAAAAGTGTATTTATGTTTTTAACTATTTGATTTTTAAAATTTAGTGTAACAATAAAAAAAGTCTGCCATATGATACGTAAGTCATATCGAGATCAAGTGTTGTACGGCGTGTTTCACTTTTTAAGAAAATTAAAAAGTAATAATTTATCACTTTTTATGGAGCAACTTGTATTTTAACGCTGCATAAATTATATTAAATATGCCTTCAAATTGTGTAAAAGTTACCTATACCTATACTCTCTTGTACAAGTACCTTCTTTTTTAATCAGTAAAATTGGTTCCCAAGTACCAGTAATCGATAATTGGTGGTTGGTAATTTCTTTAGAAAAAGTTAAATACACATCTGGAATAAGAATATGTAAACACAGAGTTTACTAAAAAAATTCAAAAAAAAGGTATACGTTTTATTTGGTATAACCAAAATCAATTTAGAGGTTTTTTATCTGTCATCATACAGTATTAAAAATACAAGAAGTTTTATTTTTTAAAGCTCTGTACAAAGTTTTATCTTAATATAATAATGCACATTTTTTCTAATAGTATAACTTTGACTTCTAAACCAATAAAAAAATATACATGGTGTTCCATTTAAAAAACCTAACTTTGTGGTATACCTTTAAAATAAAAGTCAATGGAAAAAATACATGTACGCTACTGAATTCTACGTAAAAATTATTTCTAAAACTTTTACATTAACTTCCTATCTCTCTTCCTAGCGAATTACAAGTAACAAATTGACAAAATTTTAAAAACCCCTTGTATCTCCTAAACAAATTAAATTAGCCATGACTTACTTTTAGGTTTGAATTTGTTTCAAAAACTGAAATCAAGTTTGCGTAATCAGATTTGTCCTATCCCTTTTAGTTTTTGCTATAGGGAGTTTAAATTAAGGAGCAGCAGTATTTCAATTCGGTCAATTAGCGGATCAAAATGGGTATCTAGATTAGAGGTGTCAAAAATATTTACCATATTTACAAAAATATACGATTTTTGGTTTGTGTCTCAGCTAGAAGCAAACGCACTTTTGAAAACAAGGCATTAAATTTTAGACAAAATATTAGGCATTATAGTCTAAATACCTAAATAAAACGAAAAGTACGGACCAGCAAATGTTTCGCGTAATTTTATAGAAAGTGACAGAACGTAAGTTCTTAAATATTTACACTTAAACCGCAGGCATAACAAATCCGACTTTGCACGTTTTGCTTCATGGCAAAATTGTTTACGGAATCTATTATGACAGCTACCAAAACACTTAGCACAAATTGAAGACTAATTCGTTTTGTATTTTTTATTGCATTTATTCAAAAAATTATAAAAATTATTTAAAATACACGATAATAACCACCACAAAAACATGAAAAACTTGACCATCAATTGTCATGGACTCTTGTACTAGTTCAAAATTATGCCGATAAAGGCTTTTTAATAATGTTTCAAGCCTAATTTAAATTACCTTGTACACTGTAAGATTAAAAAAGAGCTCAGTTATTAGATATTCGTTGTTAAAAAAAATCACCACAACTTTATTTTTATAGAACAATAGAAATGTTAACAGGAACGTGGTGTTGCTTCCTGAAATAGTTTTCAATCGCCCACAGCACATTGGCAGGTTGTGCATTATTTCCAAGCGAATAGCTTTAAAACAACTTAATCTCTATTGTGCCAGTTTAATGGGTCAAAAGCCTCGATTGGGCCGTGTTGGCCGGGCTGCACAACACTCATACAGTGGCGCCATTTGTCAAGTTTGATCCTGCAGGATTACAATGGGAGGTTGGTTCATTTTTTGCGCGGCAATGCGCTCGCTTTTGTTTCGGGTGACATTTAATGAGCTTTTGCTGCTATTACTAATTTTTAGCAGCAAAAACTCTGAAAATTATAAGTAAAATTTGCGGATTATATCTGCTTTAATAGAAAAAATCGTAAAAAAATTAAATAAAGGGTAAAAAAATACTTTAAAAATTAAGTGAGTCAGTACAGACCTAAAAGGAATAACTTTATGAACAAAACTGACCTTAAATATTTTATTAAAGAAGGGCATTTAACTTACTGCTTCCATCTGCATTAACAAGCTTTGTGTTATAACTTTTTTGCATCGGAGTATTATAATTTTAATACAGAATTCGTATTCTTTCATATTTTTTGCATAAAACATACACCTAATAAATATCGCTACGAGCAACCCTTTCTTAGATATTTTAAATAAAACATTTTATTTCAGACCAAAGTTTGCCATTAAATTCATTCACGCTGGTGGTCTAGATAATTAGACCACCTGGTATTGTCCACAAGGTCTGTACAAACTGCTACAATAAATTATTTGGACCAAAACACAATGACCTAATGTAATTTACCTTAGCCGGAAGGTTACTGGTTTGTAAGATACCAGGTTTTAATTTTTTAATTTTTTTTTACCTACGACTTTCACAAACAATCAACTTTTTAATTAAAGCAAATTGTTTAAAACGTAGTGTTTGGGCTTGTTGAAGTTGTAGTAACTATTTGTACAGACCTTCTAGAGACACTCAAGTGTTCTAAATAGAGCTTGAAAATGCGAAGGATTTTTTTGTCTGTGAAATACAACGTTTAATTTAAAATATCCCAGAATCGGTTGCTCGTAAAGATATTTATTAGGTATACATTTTTTGTTTTAAGAATATTGAGAAATAAAACGCAAAAAAGTAATGGCCACAACAAAACAACAGGACTAAAGGTGGCTCCCATTACATTTACACACAACCTAAGCAAAAATATGAATAGCTTTCAAATCCTAACTTAAAAAAAAAAACAATTTTTTTATCGAATTTTGTAAATAAAATTTCAATAATAAATACATTACCTAAAAATTTTACACTTTGTATCTTACAAACGATAAACTTTTGACTAGTAAATTGCATTAGGAGAGTCTATAGTATAAAGTAGCCACATTTTTAATTAAATAGAGCGGGAAAAATTAAAAAAAAATAAATAAGATAAAAATGTTTCCCTAAATTTTTCTGCAAAGAAAAAAGAGCCCTTACCTTCGCTTAAATTTTTCAACAAGAAACGATAGCAAAAACATATTGGTCAATTTATTAATAGGATAGTTTATTTTTCATTTCCTAAATTTTTGGTCCCTGGACCAGTAATGAAATTGACTTCATAATAATAATACTTTAAAAACCTTTTAGGGGTTTCTATTGACGACCACGAATATTCATACCGCCATATATGAAAACGGCGCGTTAACCCAGCCTGTCAATATCAAATGTTTCGGGTGTTGTACATAGTGTCAAAAAATCGTAAGTGTTACAGTCACAATACCGTAAGACCCATAGACATGTTTTGGATATCGGATTCGGCGGGTCTCGTTAGTGTAACCCTTACGATTTTGGCACAATCTTTAAAAATTGCATGTAAAACATTGTGGTAAACTTCTTCGATAAAAAAGTAGCGCGTTTGCCCAGACCGACATCCGAAACATATGACATTGACAGGCTGGGTGTAAGCGCAGCTTTTATATAAGGCGGTATAAATATTTGTGATAGACTCGTCAAAAGAAACCCCCTCTAGAAAGGATTTAAAAGTGTTAATATCCTTAAGTCAATTTATTACTGGGTCAGGGACTATTTTCGAAGAAAAAGAAGGCTTATATTAACGAAAACCTCTTCTTTTCCTTACTTATACCCAGCCCCACCACACATCGGGACATTTTCAGAAATCAGCGGGACCCAGGACGGTCCTCCAAAAGCGCGACTGTCCCGCCAAAATCGGGACGTGTGGTCACTGTACTATAGTAGCATTTTGTACCAACCTTCCAAAGACACCAAAAACTTTAGTTCTTATTTTAATGTAAGAATTTTACCATAGTGGTTTGCTATCATAGTCAGAAAAACTCTGTAAACAATAACAAAACGTTGTATTAACCTTAGGGTTTACTAAAAGAAGTTCTTTTTTGGTAGTGAATAATTCACGGATGTCGTCATTTGTATGTAGCCAATAATTATTCCTTTCTTTAAAGTTAACACAGGTGTTTGGCCGTGGATTAAAAAATAACTTTTTATAATATAAATGTATTTATATAAATATTGAAATATTTTTACCAAAACTACTTTTTATTTAAAAAAGCCTTTAGATATTTGATGCATCCTATTTATGTACAGGGTGTGCCAAACTCAACGCTTTTTATAAGAAACTCATGTATGTTTTACCCAAAAACTGATCCCGTTTTTTAAGGCCTAAATTAAAAAATAATAATAATAAAAACCGTAATTCGCTATCTTGCGTCGTTTACCTATCTATTTTTGAGATTTTTAAAATTCTGTAAAAACATTTTTACAGCACACGCTAATTTTTTTCTTATTTGGGATGTTTTAATTATTAATATAGATGTTTTGTTACCATTGCAGTAAATAAAATTCAAAAATTTAAATAAAATAGTTTAAAAGTAAAAATAATTATTTTTTTCAAGGCCTACTTTCTAAACAATATAAGTAATAAATAGCAAAATATGCAATAACTTAGTATTTTTAAAAAGGCATTTTTTTAACCATTACTAAAATATTATACAGGGTGTTTTTATTTAAAATTTACGAAAATAAATAAATATATTAGAAGAAAATAAAAATAAAAAGCATGCCTGCAATCTGCATAAAAATTGCTATAAAAATGTTTTTGTAGAATTTAAAAATCTTTAAAAATTAAAAGTTATGCAGGATTAAACAAAACTCAAGAAACGAGATAACGAATTGCGGTTTTCACCAGTAAGTTTGGCTTGAAGTTTGAGCCTTGCAAACGGAGGTTACTTTTTGTGTAAAACATACAAAAACATTAGGTTTTGTATAAAAGTGTCGAATTTGACTAACCCTGTACAATTGAATTTATGCAGAATGAGTAAGGTAGTCGTTAAAATTCAGGAAGAGATCAAAAGAGATCCGGATAAAAATTCAGGTGCCGAGGAATCATCTGAATGACAAAGTCTATAAACAGCTCCGAATATAAGTACTTTGAATAATTTTCCGTTATAGAAAGGAGCTTTAATCAAATAGGCAATTTTAAAAGTTTCCTTTTTCGGGCCTTTGATAAAACATACATAAAGAAATGTTTTCCATTATTAAAGATAAAAGAATCTTATAGGATTTCGTTTCTTTGCCAAAATAAAACTTAAAAAAGAAATAAAATAAAAAAATCTTTATTAACCCTTAAGTAGGAGCGCGGGAGTCTAATTGACCCCCAGCGTTGTCATTTTTGCAATAACTTTAAGATTTTTTAAAATTAGAAAAAATCTCTAGGTATCTTCCTAAAAGCTCGTTAGGTATATGCTAATGACAAAAACACACAAAAAACAACACCATTTAGTCAAAAAATTATAGGTTTTTGCTCGTGGGGTCAATTTGACCCCCACGCGCCTTCTAACAAAACAGTTTCGAGCAATATGTATGTTGAGTTGCGGGAGGTTTAGGAAGTCGAAACGAATGTATTATTTGTGCCTGACAAAAAACAATAAGACCTTAAACTTTCGTGTAAAATAAAAAAAGAAATAATGCGACAATACATAATACATATTTCTAGGCAAAATGTGATAATTCTGTTAAAAATAATTGTAATGAAAAAGATTATACATTTTTTTTTATTTTATTATAAAGGGTCTAGCTAGAATAACCATTTTCCATTTCCAACATAAAAATAATTTATCCAACACTTACATATAATATCTACATAATTGATCAGATTTTGAGGATATAAAGTGTACTATAAGTCACTAGTGAGCTAAAGTACCCTTTAGCTCACTAGTGAATTATAGACTTTAGCTCACTAGTGACTTATACTAATTCTTTATTACTTCCAACATTTCACAATTAAAAAAATAACATAAAACAACTAATATATTATACTACAATTTATTCCTGTTTATATTAACAGTAAATGTTATATTAGATTTATCTTGGACAACGTTACATTGTGCGGAGTGTTCTTCAGTAAGTCTTTCAGCACTAGTACTTGTCTTGGTGCGCTCTTCACCCTGTATTCGTCTTGCAATTTCAAACTCTTCTAAATATCCTTTTGCCACGGTAGAAGACTTCCACCCGCCATGGCGTTTAAGGTTGGTGATATCGGCCCCAGCGTTGACTAGAAGTGTCGCTGAAGAACGCCGCATGCTATGACCACTATATAAGATTTCATCAGGTAGTTGCAAATAATGAGCAACTACTCTCGGAATTTTCGAAATTTTATTTATTCCCACGCATTGCCTAGTGCATTTGCCTTTTTGAAAGTTGACAAAAATCTTTTGTGAGGCGTGTTCTCTGGCCTTAGGGACACATATTTTCTAAATAATTCAAGCACATTTACCAAAAATCCTTCTTTTAAAATTATAAAGTTTCTCGATTTGTTCGTCTTGGTATCAGGTATAGAAACATATATGTACTGGCCTTTATCTACTATATCTTCAATACTTAAGCGAGTTAGTTCGTCACAACGGCATGCACCAGCGATTTCCAATATCAATGCAACCTATAAAAATCCGAACAGATAAATATTTAATACCAGAAACTAAAGTAAATTCATACCTTTGACATTAAGTGCTCGTCGTCAGGTGCCTCAGCCAAAAATTTTTCGATGTATTGCCTCTCCAGAATTTTTGCCTTTTTCGGTTTGAGATTTCTTGAATTGCCCTTCAAATAAGCGACAACTTTTCCATACCTCCCTATATCCACGTTCTTATATACTTTTAAGGTCGTTTTTATCATTAAATACTTTGTCCACATTGATGAAGGAGCAACTTTTTTCGATAAAAACAGAAAGTAAGCCATAATAACATCTTCATTTATAGTACCAACTCCTCGCCTTTTCCTCCATGCTTCAAAATCTTCAAATTCTTTATTGTACGTCAGTTTTGACTTCTCTGGAATTAAACTGCATGTCGCTACCGCAGTTTCTTCCAAAATTTCCGCAAGAACTTCACAATTTTCCATTTCGCAAAGCATTTTTATGTTTGTCTACAAAGTTGTTTACTAAACAAACCCGTAGTTACCAACAAAATGCATTACAACCAAACAAGCTTGCTTTCCAAAAAAATACAAAATTTTGTTGCTGGTGTTGACAATGACAAGTAACAAATAATGGATGACGTTTTCAAATTATTTTCGATATTAAAAACGATTTATACGAAAGTGTTGGATAAAATTTTGTATTAGACACGTGAGTTATTACATATAAGTCACTTAAGAAAATTACCTCTCTCGCCCTTCGGGCTCGAGAGTTAAACTTTTCTTGCGTGACTTATATGTAATATAACTCACTTATCTAATAAATAACTATTAGCAGTTAAAACAAAAAGACAAAGTGATTATTGGATGTTTATGGTTGGGGGTCAATTTGACCCCATGCGCCTAATTACATTATAAAAAGGCACGCGCCTTCTTAGGGGTTAATTAAAAGCCTGTCATTTTTAAATAAATACAGTACCCTTTCTAATTTTTCAATTTTTTTATGACAATCTAAGGACTTTATTAAGACAATATACACTTAATTTTGAACAAAAAACGGATATAAATGTCAACCAAAAATAAGGCACCATTTTAAAAACATAAATTAAATAGAAGGAAAGGAAGAACTTGTAGAACATCATTTTATAGCTCCTAATATGTACTTTATAACCCCGGAACATAAAGACAATATCTTTACATACCTTTACAAAATGGCGGTACTTTGAAAATTACCCGAATACGTGATTAGGATGGCAATATGTCCGAAACTACGGAGTAGAGTTAAATATACTTAATTTGGTATTTTCTTAAAGCCCTTTTAAAGATCTATTTTTTTATGATATGTGTGCTAATATACAGGGTAGGATAAAAAGTATATATTTTTAATAATGCAACTTGTATAATATATCACCATTAAAAAAATAGTTAAAAGACCTTTAGGCAAATACTAGATTGGGTATTTGATAACAATCATAGAATAAACTGGGATGCTTCGAGCATTTTAGCAAAGGAAACTTGTTCTAAAAAACGCAAAATCAAAGAAAGTGCGTATATATTATTAAATAAAGATAATTGTGTAGCATCAATTTCAGTTAATTTAAATAACACTTGGTTGCCTTTGCTTGATACTGAAGTATCTTCAGGAAGACTAAAAATTAACTAACTATTCACCTTTCTTGTAAAATAAACAATCATTACACCAGCAACCAGTTATCTATGTCACTATGACACTATAACCAAACAAACATGTTTTGACATTTAATGTCAAAGTTTTCAGAATATCCCAGAAAAACAGAAAAATTGTGAGTTTTAAAGTCTAAATAATAGTAAGTTTTTATTTTTATTAGTTTTATTTCATTTGTCTTGACAACGGTGGCAGATTTGCCACCGAAACGTCGATTTTTAATTATCTGTTTACTTGTTTAAATTTTTTTTTGGTTTTTAAGTACTTTTAATTTTATTTTGGCGTGTACTTAAATAAATACCATCTATTAGATTGGGTATATCTAACTTTATTAGTTTTGGAAATGTGGCCATCTAAATCAGATGTTCCGGTAATTTTCAAAGTAATGTAATTTGATAAAGGGTATATTTCTACTTATTTTATAAAAGCTGTGGGTAAACCTTATTAATTTTAATTTGTTCTAGTTAGTAAATTATTTAATAATAATTTATGTTTCAAGTGCATAAAGTGAGACCTTTTTAACGAATGTAAGAATGAGTAAAAATAAGACATTTTTTCTACGTACAAATTTAATAGTTATAAATTTATTTTTTCATTATCCCTATTATTTAAATATTTAATTTAGTGACACAAAATATGGAAAATAGTAAATGGCAAAATGTATGGTAACCAGATATTTCGATTTAGTTAATGTCGCGTTTACTGTTACCTTTAATAACTCTATTTTAATATATATTTGAACAGATTCATTTTGACTGTATGTACTGTAATAAAATAAAGTAATTTTTCTTTATATTACCAGTTAAAAACAGGTTTTTTGGTTGTCGTTAAAAAAGAAGTTTGTCGCAACAATTTGTTTATTAAAACCTGACTTTTCGAAAATTATTTTTCTTTAATAAAAAGCACAATAAAAAATGTAACTTTTAAAAATATTTTTATATTATTTTTTGCAAAAACAAATTTTAATAAAACACAAAAAAATTAAAAATCCTATTTTTCTTTATAAATGATTATATCGTCAAAAAATATTTTCGTAAGCCTAAACCCAAAACAAATTTAATATCCAGGAACAGTGAACCGCAAATAAACTAGATGATAAATTCCGATTCTAAGAGATATCCGAGTTAGTACATAACTCAATAGAGCAAAAGCATCGAGATCTAATGCTATCAGCGGCTTAGGACTCTAATACGGTTTGCAATTATCTCAGGAAATTGAGAATCTTATCTTCCTTCATTAAAACGGGACATTATTCAAAATAGGAAGCCCTTCATGGTATCCCGGTCCGTCGGTCGGTTTTCTAATCCCCGCGGAGATATAATTTTATAGACCTGAAAACTTTATGTTAAAATTAATAAAAAAAACATGTTTACTTTTGTTTATACAGCGTGTCTACTTAAGTTCGCACAATATGGAAAACTTTTTATTATTTATTTTACGAAAAAAAGTTATTCTCTGTTAAAAGGTTGGCATGGTCTAAAACCCAAAATGCAATTATTCGATGTTTTTTTTTTTGCAGTGGTATACAAGGTTTAACAAAAAATATTAATTTTGTTCAAGAGAAAGAATACTTAATTTTTCATAATTACGAAGAAAAAAAATAAGAAAAGATGTTAAGGATTAAAAATACCATTTAAATATGCATTTTGGTTCATTTTCAAGACAAACTTTTTTCTCTTCAGTTCATCAGCCTTTTTTACATATTAAATTTTAAAATAGATATGCACTAATGTATAAACTTAAATTTTCACTGTTTTAGTATTTTTCTACAAAAAGTAAGTACATACAGTTTTCTAAAATTAAATAATAAATGCATGGTTATGAATAGTATAATTATTGTCTCTTAAAAATAAGGAGGCTATGATTTTTTGTTGCAATATTATAATGGCTGTGCTGTAAAAATTTAAATTATAAGCTAAGATAAATAAAACATGTATAAAATGGTATTTTGGGAAATAAATATAGGGGCGTGGAAAAAATATAGTATGTAACACATGCATAAAGTATTTTTTTTACTCATGGGATTGCCGCACTCGCCCAACAGCTCGTGCTATCAAACTTCCCATTCGTAAAAAAGTATCATCCTGTACTATGAAATTTTTGCGTTATTTCTCTAGTTTTCCAGACGTTTTCACATTACTATAAAAGGGCACAGAAAATCTCAAAAAGTTAGTAAAGATTCAAACGTTGTGCTGTCAATTTCGAGACAATGACAACTAAACATTTTGTCGTAATTGTAACCATAGTTACGTTTTATTGTTAATAAAAGGTATAAAAACGAAAAAATGTGTTTTAATACGAGGTGTTTCAGAACAATATTTGCAAATACAAAAGAAAATTGTATGTCATGTTTACGTGAATTGTAATAACATATAAATTATAAAAATAAATATGAATGTCAAATCCATATGAATTATGATAGAACTTGGTAAAATTAAACAAGATGTACTTATTTGTGAATAAAAAAATATTACCTTGTCTGAAAAGTCACATTTAGAAAACTAGGTTGTCAAAAACATACAAAATATTATATTTATGCACATTTTAAGAGTCCTACGACGGTCGTGAATAATGAATGTGGGAAATGATTACAAATAATTACCCATATTACATCTTAAAATTACTTTAAGAATGTTTCAATTTTTTTTCAGTCGTTGAAAAAAATATTAACATAGTATAGTATTAGTTGGCTGTCATTTACCTCCAACAGAACTTTTGAGAAGACTCTGGTAGACGGCAAACATAACAGTTACATGTTAAACTGGTTCGATATTGCAAGTAGACTTTTAAACTATCGCTTGATTATCTAATTTATGGCTTGAGGTTTCAATAGGTGAATGAATTCGCTCAGATAATATAGAAATTTATTATTCTGCGTCCGAATTTGGGAACACAACATTGAAGGCTTTAGTTTTTGATAAACTTGCTGTTTTATTATTTATATTTTAGTACAGGAAATAAAGGATTTTTCCTTGCAAAATTCGACATCAGTTATTTTTTTTTCACAAATAGGTGCAGTTGGACGTAATGAATCTAAAAATACAAAATACATATCTACTATCTCCGTAACCGTGCACTTGAGGCCCATATTTATTTAAACTTTATTATAGATAATTAAATTTCCTATTTTCTTGTTTTATATTTTTTAAAATTTTTAGTTGGCAATTATGTAAGAAAAATAATGAATACCTATTTAAATAAGGTTTATACCCTAAAAGTTAAAGACGTTTAAGACGTATGTTCATACGAACTTTTCTTCCTAAAATAAGCTAAGAAATCATACCCTGTATTTTTAGCTATCAATTAAATTGCACCTTGTATAGCAAAAACTAAAAATGATAGAACGAATCTAATTGCTCAATATCGATTTCAATTTTTGAAACAAATTCAATGGTTAAAGTTAGTCAATACTAAATTGAATCGTTTTGGAGATACCCGGTGTTTTTTAAATTTTGTCGGTTTGGCCATGTCGACACCTATTGTAACTCGCCAAGGTAAACTATATCCTAAAATAGTAATGATACTTTCATCAAGGTTTGTATACTTTTTTATTCACAACCATTATTTTTTTTATTAATTTTTTTTTATTTATAAATGTGTCAACCCAATAAAGTGATGTCTAGTTTGTCAAATAATTACGCCACCAGACATTTATCAAGCGTGGTGGTTTCACAAAGATATCCAAAATATTAGACAAGACGTCGTGTAAAAGTTTGCAAACTTTTAAATTTTTGTGATTGTTGCTAGGGTTACTTTTACTTTTATAAGTTAACTTTTTTTCCTGTAAGCCAGAAGAACAAGTCAAAAAAGTTACACTTTTAACTTTTAAAAACATGATAATATCAATATTATTCACATGGTTATAAATAAAATAAATTTAAATTGTTTTATTTAAAAACAGAAATTCTTTTTTTTATGTTAGTATTTGGTAAAATACTCTAACGACCACCAACAATACTAAAAAAATATATTTTAAGAAAAATAGCAAACAGAATAATTATTTTAACGACACCCTAATTTAAAAAAAAATATATATATTTTAGGTTCCTTTTTTGTTAAATAATTGTAATTAATTTGAAATTAATTTTATTAAAAAAAGGTTTCGAAAGTTTTTAAAATGTTTACTAAATTTCTACTGATATTAAATTTTTATCAAGGTTTATTGGCACTGGTTAACTCTTCATATTAAATGTAATTTTGCGTTTATACATTTTTGCAATGCAAATTATTACAATGCTTGAATTAAAAATATTTTTAAAACCAATAATAAACCATTTGTTTTTTTTTAACTTTTTATTAAAAACCGTTCTCGGAAGTATGCCTAAATGAAAATCGGTTGTGTTTTTAAACAAATGTTGTCTTGTTTTATAAATAAAGTTATTTGCTCGTAGTTATTAAATGTTTACAATCTAATATTAACTATTGTTTATTTACATCCGGTTTAAAATCCGACTTCTGACTTTAGTGCTGCATAAATAAATAAAAATTTAAATAAATTGCTTTTTATATACAGACCTAAACACCTAAACAAACACCGTTTCAATCCAATTACAATGCCTCTATTTGTAAAGAAATTGCCAAAAATATCTTAACCTTACTAAAAAGATTTAAAATTAGAGCACAAAACCATCCAAATTAGAGTTAGCGTGGTAAGTACCGTTTTTTTTTGTTTATAATTGGTTAACATGCTAAATTTTATATATCCAGAGTGTCCACTAATTAATTTCTACAGGGTTTTTATTTATATTTTTCCACCTACTTTTAACTATTACTAACAAGGATTAGGAAACGTCCTGTATAAGAGTTTCATACTTTTTATCTAGAGCAAAGTGGGGTGGATTCATACAAGGGGCACCTACATACATTAAGTTTATCCGAAGTTAGACACGAAGTGAAATAGTAACGTAAGTGGGTGTGCACAGTCTTTATGTGTGTATACAGACTAGTGAAGTTTCAGAATTTTTGGTGCTGGAAAAGCGTGTGCACAACACGAAACGTGTTTTGCCTCACGTAAGTAATTTCATAACGGAACTTTGGACTTATTTTGTGACTAGTTACTGTTTTTTAAATTAATTATTGCTATTTAATCCTTATCATAATTATAAAGAGGCACTGATTTAAAGTGTAAATTAGTATAGATGAGGACGAATTTTCTATTGCATATTTTTTTATTTATTAGCATGTGATGGGGCACATTCATACTGTATAAATGTATCCCTGGCCCTTTATTTTTTGTTTGTTACACAGACGATTATAGTTATGAATATTATATGAAGTAGTTTAACTTAAGTAAAGGTTTTATTTTTACGGAAAGAACAGGGTGCTTTAAACTTTGTGTTTTAAGATAAAGGATCAGTCGATTTATCAGACATAGTGATGATATTACCACAGATCTTAGGTGATAACCTTTTAATAACATAGGCATATTAATTTTAGGTTTTGTAGATTAAGGTATCGTTGTGTTAACTTAATTTTTTTATTTGATATAATTTGTATTGTATAGGCATTTTTTTTTTGGATTGTTAATTTTATTAAATTTAACTGACTAAAACAGAGAATACTAATAAGTGTCTTTGGTAGATAACATTACATGTAACGTAAAGACCGTTTAGCATAACTCTGTTTACTTATCGTTACTAATATTTATATCACGAACCTATTTCTATGGTAAAACAGGCATTAACAGATTTAGATAAAAACTGTTTTTTAATTTTAAATTTTACCATTTTTTTTTGTATTTTAAAATAATGTATTTGTGTTTTTTTTTAAGTACGTTTAAAAACAATATTGACCAATTAAAAGTGATTTTCAATGTGCCCCTCTAATGAGATACATTCATACATTTTGCTTTTTTGTAAAAGTCTTATGCAAACTCGTGCCTATACCTAAAACACGGCATTCTACCAAGCAATTTTCCACTTTTTTTCTATTTTCTTTTAAGCATAAAAAAAACAAATGAACATTAAAAACTTAAGAAAAATAAACAGAAAAACTTTACACCCTGTATAATATGTCATCATTAAAAATGTCTTTTAAGAGGCTTTACAAAATGACCACATTTGGTATATTTATCTTTAATAGTTTCGGAAATAAGGCCATTTTATTTTTGAACCAATCAATTTAAAAAATCTAAATTTTTGGATGTGAAATTTATGCATTAATAATTTAAACCATATCGAAGTAATTGACAAATAAAAATTTTAAAATGGCCCAAAAGATCCTAAAAAATACCACTTTAAATACATCTAGCATCATTAATTTCGGAAGTATGGCCATCCAAATCAGGTATTTAAAATTTTTTAAAAATACTACCGCCATTTTGTAGTAAATAAGGGTATTTACTTTATATTTCATGGTTATAATGGACTCGTTCATCAGGAGCTTTAAAATGATGTGCTACAAGACCCCTCTTTCCATTTAATTTGTTATCTCAAGATGACGCCCACTTGCTGCTCTTAAATTTTCTTAACACCATTCTGTAACACTCTGTATAATTCATTTAGTTAAGTTTGGGAATTAAATTAAAGACTCGTTTATCGGATCGGTGCTTTCACCCTTCAATAATTAGACTTGGCCCAATAGTTCAACAAAACTTTCTTTTGTCATTGTTTTTCGAAATTCTGCTTTACGTAAATTTCTGTTATAAATGTTTAGGCCCTTTTGATGAGCAACGTTTCGTATAATGCGATTAGGCAGCCTGTTTTAAATTTAAATGAATTTGTTTAGATTTTGGGACCTCCAGTTCTTTTGATGTCTTTTTGAAAACAAGGCTATAAAGGGTTAAATCAGCTAGCGATTAAAAAAAAAAAACTATTTTTTAAGCATATTTTGATTGCACGTGTACTAAAGTATATATATGATTTAAAATTATTTCGTTAAAAAGTTTCAAAAAGACGTGCGTATTTGTATAAATGTTTTAACTAAGTATGTAGATTTCTTTTACCTTTAAGCGCGTCTTTCTCAAAATAGTGTATTCGAAGACGGGAACAGGATTTCGCAAAAACTACTGAACCGATCGCTCTCAGATTTTGACATAAACTTTTTATATATATTTTTAAGCAATAAACGAAAGATTCTCTTTTGCGATTTGTTTTTACTTATTAAATAATTTTAGGCCAAAATTTGGTGACCAAAATCAATTTATGTGATTGAGAAACCGCCATTTTGTCAAAAAAATAATTGCTTTTTGCTTCTATTCGTTTATAGTATACGAGTATACATTTTTAAAACGTTAGGTTTTTTATTTGATTTTGGATAATTCACTTTGGAAATATAGTGGTCACCGCAAAACGGCTTTTTTAAAGGATACCCAGAGATCGGTTACAGATGCTTTAATTTTTTATTTTTTTTATTAAAAATATCAAGATATTGCATACGGAAAAAATTTGTTTTGTTTTCGGACTTTTAATTAAAAATTATCACTTAGAGAACAGCAGGAAATTTATGCAGTGTATTAATAATTTAATTACTTACAATACAGGGTGTTTGACTATATTTTAACTCATTTTAATCACGAATAACTTTAAAACAGATTAAGATATCAAAATGCGGTTTTTGCAAAAATCTTTGATTTTTGTAAAGTTTTATGATATCACCGTCCTAAAATATAATATGTCCCCTTGATAAAAATGGTACATAAGCTATGGGTATTTCCAAATATAATGAACTGATGATTTAATAAAACTGACTATATGAAAATTAGGATTATTATTAGATAATAAAAATTTGATACAAACAAAAAAAAACATACGGCAACAAAGATATAGGTTTTTCGCAATATTACTAAAAGATTTAAAAAAAGTAATCTAACGTTACTGCAGTTTTTATTTTACAAAAAATGTGTAACTTTGTTGACGTAGTTTTTTTGTCACCTTGTATGTAGCAAATTTTTATTGTCAAATAATACTTTTAATTGGCCTACAGATAGTTTTTAGAGAACAATAACTTCATTATATTTGGAAATAGCCACAACTAAAGTTACATTTTTTTGAAGGTAAAAGATTGAATTTTTAATACGGTGCTTTAATAGCATTCTTGCAAGACTAAATATCAGAAGCAAGTATTAAACAGTTTAAAACAATACTTCTTTTATTTTATTATGTTTTTCTACGGCTGCTTTATAAAGTGTCTGAAAACGCACGTCAAACAGGATCTGAAAAAGACCAATTTTACATAATGTATAATAAGTACTACTGTGTAAAATTTTTTCACATGTTAACCAGTCAAAAATGTTTTATTTTCTGTCATTTGGTTTTAACATAAGCGTGTAAAAACTTTTACACGGCGTATAAAAATTTTCATACAGTTCTGTCAAAAATAAAAGAACAGAAATAATAAAAATCACATAATAATCATTATTTTCTGCTGTCGCAGAAAAAGTATCTTGTGCAACACGTTTATACCTGACTCTTTGTAAGGTAATGAAAAAATTTATTAATTTACAAATTCTTAAGTATTTAGAAAAACCCAAAATTTTTCATGACAGGCAGTATGGATTTCGCTACAGAAGATCTACAGCAGATCTTCTTTCCTTCGCATCACACTGCTGGAATAAGTATCTTCAGTTTCTAGGTGAGTCCCAGATCGTTGCTTTTGATATATCCAAAGCTTTTGACCAGGTCTGGCATGCCGCACTTCTTAATAAACTTCCCTCCTATGGTCTTTCAACTAAACTCTGTACTTGGCTCTCTAGTTATCTATCTGATCGACGTATATCAGTTATTGTGGACGGCCACTCTTGAAGCTTTCACCAAGTAAATGCTGAAGTGCCTCAGGGCTCAGTTCTGGCACCAACATTGTTTTTTCTTCACATCAACGACCTTCTCTCGTCCACAACTAATTCAATTCATAGATTTGCCGACGATAGTACCCTTCACTCCAGTGTTTAGGTTCCTAAACCCATCACTAAACCTGATGTGGAAAGCAAACGCAGAGCGAGCAGATATCTCTTTCGCAGGATCTTAATTTAATATTGGACTGGGGCGCCAAAAATCTCGTCAATTTTAATGCATCCAAAACACCATCATGTTCCATATTCTCTACTTATGAGCGGCCAAGTTCTACAGAGCAAGGGCACATTCAGTCTTGTGGGCGTCACATTTGAAAGTAACCTTAACTGGCATAAACATATTGTATCTATAGCCACGGCAGCTTCAAGAAAGCTTGGATTTCTCTTTCGAGCCAAAAAGTATTTTTTTCCTTCTAATTTCTACACTTTGTATGTGTCCCAAATCCGACCTCCATTGGAATATTGTTCTCATATCTAGGGCATGGCGTCCCCCACAACCCTAAGCATTCTTGATTCCATTCAAAGAGGAGCTATTTGTCTCATTAATAATCCTTCACTTACAGAAAGGCTTTCCTCTCTTGTCCATCGTCGGGCTGTGGGGGATTTATCGCTTTTTATAGGTACTTTTATGGCTTCTGCTCTGAAGAATTGTCCAGTATAGTTCCTCCACTCACGGTTCCCAACAGAGAAACTTGTGGTTACACGCGTATGCATCCCTATACGGTCCAACTGGACAGGCCCCGAACTTCTCACTTTGTTCGTTCTTTTATCCCTAGAGTTTCTAGATTGTGGAACCTGCTGCCCGCGAAGGTCCTTCCTTCCCATCCAAATTTTCAAGTATTTAAGTCCCGTGGCAACAAACTCCTCTTGCCTCGCTTAAGACACCCACGGTACGTTAGTATTGAGGCTTTAAGCCTTCGTGGTCTATCCAAAGATAAAAAAACTCTTTGGACACTTGTATGACTAACGTCATGCTTGTGTGCATAAAGTCTTTTTCGAAAATTGTTGCACAGTATACTACTACATTTTCAAATCTGTTTTTGTACTATTTCCACTTGACTAAAATCTTATTTAAATTTAATAAACAAGACATATAAGGGTCAAATAATAGCGTAAAAGAATTTAAAATATTAACAGAATTTTCCAGAACATATTTATGAGCAGTCCGTACCCGATAAATCATTCAGACCTTCTGGGATTTACCTCTGCTGGTAAAATCCAAAATCAGAATTTAAAATTCTAACACATCAAATGCCATATGTTGAGCGCTGCTGTATAATATAATATTTAAATCCTATTTTAAAGTATTTTATGAAATAACCTGATTTTGGTCCGGTTACTGCATATAACAGTTATATACAGGGCGTTTAAAAGTAAGTAAGCACTATTGGTAACTTTCTGATCATAGGAATAACGATTTTGGTTAAATTAGCAAAGAGTTGTATTTTTGCGGCAAAACTGACTTTTTAAATAATATGTTACAATAACAATTTTAATGTTGACTTCTGCGTAAAATTATAAAAAAAAGCTATATTTAATCTAAAAACATTATCTTTTATTTCTTTAATTAAACTTTTAACGCATCCTGTATATGGGCGACCACTATTTTAAATATTGAAAAATGTACCTAAAGATTGTGATTATTTTTAAGGTTTAAAATTTAAAAACTTTCTAAGGTTTTATTTAATATTATTTAGAAAAATAATTTGTAATATAATTTACATATAAAAAAAAGAAATATATATTTTAATTATGTAGGTTAAAAAAATTAAACTCCACATTGTTTTATTCTTGTGCATCTTCATCTTTAAATTAAATAATTGGTTTGATGGGGTAAGCCGATGGCGCACTATGGGATGTTTAGGAATATTGTTCCGAATCACCTCGTATAAAAACACGTGTCTTCGTTTTTATACCTTTATTAACAATGAAACGTAACTATGATTACAACGACAAAATCTCTACTTGTCAATGTCTCGAAGTTTACAGTACAAAAGTCGAATCTATACTAATCATTTGAAGATTTTCTGTCGCCCTTTTATAATAATGTGGAAGAGTAAAGAATGATCTAGAATTTTGGAGAAATATCGCAAAAATTCCATAGTACAGGATGGCATAAAAGTTTTCAATAGATAATTCGGGCGTTTTCGGAAACTTTCGAAAGTGATGAAAGAACTTGACAAAATTAAGGTAAATTATTTAAATAAATTACCAAACTAAATTAAATGATCCTAACTCGCTAAAATTCTTTAACTAAAACACATTTTTAAAAGTCTGTAACAATATTATGGATTGTACTGGATATCTCAGGGAGGATTGAAAAAGGACTGAACAATAATTGTAAATATTTTGACATAATTATTCGACAAAATTTATTATAAGGAGTAATTCATTTTAAGTAATATTTAATATCATACGAACGACCTATATTATACATTAATTTTTAAAAAGAATATGGCTTTTAAATGTTGGCCTTAACTACGCCTAACATGGTCTGAACTGAAGTTCCAATATCCGAGAACCAAATCAATTCGTCAGAATCTTCACGTACACTCGCAGCTACTGCCGCTAAATTTTCTGCACTACGTGCTGGATGTAGCTTATTTTGTCAAGAACTATCCAATAATTAAAATTAAAGTTCAATATCTTGCGATGGTACATCGAAGAGTCAGCTCAGTACGCCTATTATGCGTGGACCATAAATTTCCCAAAGCGCACGAAACACATTTCTCGGAGAATAATGATTTTTATAATACAGTTAAACAAGTTTTAGACGTTGTGCCGGGGGCTAAGTCTTTCCAGGATAAATTGCCAAACATACCATGAGAGTTTGAAATTTGTACCCTCTCATCAATCCAAAATACTACTAAGTGAATCACCCCTTATTATTAATATGTGTATCCAAAAATACTTACTAAGTGAATCACCCCTTATTATTAATATGTGTGTTGTATTAAAATTAGGTAAATTACATATAAAAAGGTGTAAAACATGATTAATTAAAAAAAAACTTGGTATATTCTCATTGAATTCTAAAAACCATTTTTTTACCATTTTGCAGAATTATTAAAAATAAAGGCAATTTTTATTTTTAATAATTATAACATTTTTTTAGTTTTTGAAGTTCCTGAACAAAAACGAAATCAATTTTCCAACGTTAATTTTGTTCTTTTAAAAGAGAAAAGTAGTTTCCATACAAAACTTTTTTGAACATTTAAATCTTTGGTCCATTTGCCCTATTGTAAAGTCCTTTCGTGGACATACCGTATAATATTATAAAACAGTTTTTATTCAGTAAATGAATGTTAAAAAAACTTTAAAATTGGTTCTTTTAAATTGCATTTTTTTTTTGTGGATTCTTATCAAAATTTGTTTATTCTTTGCTCTTATTAAATTAACTTGTTTTTTTTTCTTTGTATGTTTTCTTTTCATATGCACCATCCAAAATGAAACATAGGTTTTATTTTAATTACAATTGTATACTTTTGACTTGTTGTGCTTAAAATAAACGATTTAATTTTACACAAGTCTATCTACCTTTACGTTTTCTGTTTTAGTATTTTAAATCTTATTAAGACCCTTCAAAGGGAGAATAGCTTTATTGTACTCCGTGAAACCCGACCGAAAGCCCATCTGAGAAACCATATCAATGCATTACATAAAGCTAGAGTCTTAGACCGAAGGAAGCTCCTCATCAAAGGCTTTATATTAAACATTTACCCAGTTACCATTTATTGTTTAGCATGCTAAATTACAAACGAACATCAAATTGCGTACTGCTTTGTCAAGACAATGTAAATTAGCCTGAAAATAAGACGATGTTTTAAAATTTATTTTCTTCTAACCGCTAAAAAAATATATTTTTCCACGACCGTTAAAAAAAATGCTGTTTTTTGAATCGTTAACATGAAGTTAAAGTACTCCATTTTAGGATACTACATAAAGTGTTAAAAAAATAACTTATTTTAACACTTTAAAGCTTTTTTCACACTTTAAATTAGTGTTTTGTGTCAATGCCTACTACGATAGACTTAAATATCAATTTATGCAATGTAACTGTAAACGCGACATCAAGTAAACCAAACGGTCAAGTTACCTTTGATTTCGTCATTATTTCTTTTAGTTTATGTATGACTAGTTTTAAAAGTTGACAGTTTGCCAATAAACTTAATAGACATTGTTGAAAATTAATAGTAATAAAAAATTTGGATAACTAAGAAATTGAAAAGGAATTTATACTGTTTTGGTATTATTTTTACAAAAAGTAAGTACATACAATTTTTATAAAATTAAATAAAAAATTCATAGTTATAAAGAGGATAATTGTCTCTTCAAAAATAAAAAGGCTATGATTTTTTGTTGCAATATAATGGCTGTGTTGCAAAAATTAAAATTAATATTTTAAGATAAATAAAACATGTATAAAATGGTATTTTGAGAAATTTTTATATGGTCATGGGAAAAATGTAGTATTTTATACATGCATAGTGTGTTTTTTTACTCATAAGATTGCCGCCTATCAAACTTTTCATTCGTAAAAGAAGTAATACTTTATGCACTTGTTACATAAATTACTATTTTTATTCCCCAACATAAAGGTAAATTAAATCGTTTAAGAACACTAAATGTGTTAAAAAAACGTGTAATTTTTTTACTGGTTTGACTTTGAATTTATGTTTTTTTTTCATTCCTACTACAAATTATTTAAATATAAAATGGTACAATGTAACAGCAAACGCAATATTAACTGAACTGGTAACCTTTAAAGTCACCACTAATTTTTTTAGTTTATGTTTTATTCTATTTAAAATTTAACAGCTTTCGAATTAATTTTTAATCAAAAATAAAAAGTTTTAATAAATAAGCATGACTCGGAAATCAAAAAAGGAATGTATACTGGTTTGATATTACTTCTACAAGGAATAAGTACCTACATAC